>ML262093.1:0-30343 GCA_005239495.1 Nicotiana undulata
TAATAGAGTTGAAAAGGAAGCATTTTGTAGAAAGAACTATGAAACTTCAGTGAAAATATCCCGAGCACGCGCTCGCCACTTCACGTACACGGGTTTTTTATAGCAAAAACCAGTAAAATGCCTAAGGGAAATTCCCCAACACAGAGTTAGGCAAGTCACTTACCTCGATTGTGCAAATTAATCAATAATCACGCTCTTGCCACGAGTATCCAACTCCGGGTGGCCCAAATCTATTCAATTCGATGGTATAATGTAAATATAAATTCAAGAAATCAAGATAACTAATTATTTCAGAATTAAAACGCGAAATTAGAAAATTTGACCAAAACGCCCCTCGGGCCCAAGTCTCGAATTTGGGTAAAATTTATATTTTCTGAACCCTTATTCACTCACGAGTCTAACCATATGAAAATCCCTCAAATCGGAGGTCGAATACCCAATCAAAACCCCAAAAATCGGTCTAGGAGGTTTCTTCCAATTTTCCCCAATTTCAACTCAAAAATCTCGAATTTAAGGGTGGAATTTAAGATTAGGGACATGGAAATTAACCTATGGTGTTTAGTAATCACTTACCTCGATTACCCAGGTGAAAATCCTCTCAAAGATCGTCTCTCTCGAGCTCCCAAAACTCAAAAATGGTGAAATAACATAACCCTCGGAGTTTTGGAATATGAACAGGGATTTCCGCGCCTGCGGTCCCTTTCACCGCACCTGCGGAAAAGGTATCGCAGGTGCGGGTTTCACTTAAGCTGGACAGAGTTCGCACCTGCGGGCTTTTTGTCGCTGGTGCGGTTCCGCACCTGCGTAAACCCAATCGCACCTGCGGTGACTGGGAAGGCCTGGCCCAACCTCACACCTGCGGCTAGGGGGCCGCTCCTGTGAGCTCACACCTGCGGGAATTCCATCGCAGGTGCGAAAACACCAGAAGGAGCCTGGTTCAGCAATTTGCCAAGTTCTAAATTCTTCTGTTAAGCATTCGAATCGACCCCGAGGCCCCCGGGACCTCAACCAAAACCACCAACTGACCCCAATACCTCATTCCAACTTAGTCGAGCCTTAAAAACACGTCCCATAACATCAAAATATCCAAAAATGCATAGATTCAAGCCTAAGAATCATAGGAATTTTTAAGAATTCACCCCCGACGCCGAACCACGTCTAAACTCGTCCGGATGACCTCAAATTTTGCACACATGTCATAAATGACATTCCGGACCTGCTGTCGCTTTTGGAATTCCATTCAGAGTCCGATATCAAAATCTTACCTATCAGCCAAAATCGCCGAAATTCTAACTTTCGCCAATTCCAGCCTAAATCTACGTCTGACCTCAAAAACACATTCTGAACACGCTCCCAACCCCGAAATCACTCAATGGAGCTAACGGAGTCGACTGATTTCTATTCCGGGTTCGTCTTCACACAGCTCCCGCTACGGTCCAATTTCTAAGGTCAAAGCTCACCTTAAAGGACTATATGTCCAAAAACACTCTAATTTTTCATCACTCAACGCTCCAACTCGTTCCATTAACATATTAAGACATGGGAGGAACAATTATCAAGGGAATGGGGCACTAACTCTCAAAACAACCGTCCAGGTCGTTACACTCACAGATGTCATTTGGGTTATACAATGCACCGATGACTTTTCAACGGTGTATGATGACCATCTTCACCGATATGGTGGAGGACTTTCTTGAGCTTTTCATGGACGATTTTGCTGTGGTGGGGAATTCTTTTGAAGAATGTTTGGACAACTTGGACAAGTTATTGGCATAATGTGAGGAAGATAACTTGGTTTTAAATTGAGAGAAGTGTCACTTCATGGTCGAGGAAGGCATTTTCCTCGGTCACAAGATTTCCAGGAATGGCATTGAAGTTGATAAAGCCAAAATTGAAGTGATTTCCAAACTCCCTCCCCCTACTTGCGTGAAGGGAGTGAGGAGCTTTCTAGGTCATGCATGGTTTTACTGCTGATTCATCAAGGACTTTTCTAAGGTGGTGAACCCCTTGTGCAAACTTTTGGAGAAAGATGCCAAGTTCCATTTCAATGAAGATTGTATGAAAGCATTCGAGTCACTCAATTATAAGTTGACTACCACTCCTATTATCACCGCACCAAATTGGATATTACCTTTTGAGTTCATGTGTGATGCGAGCGATGTGGCGGTTGGAGCGTTATTGGGGAAACTTATTAACAAGATCTTCCATCTGGTCTACTATGCTAGTAAGGCCATGAACGAGGCCCAATTCAACTATATTGCGACCGAGAAAGAACTCTTGGCTATTGTCTTTGCTATGGAGAAGTTCTGCCCATACTTGATGGGTACAAAGGTGATTGTTCACACCGACCATGCGGCGCTTCGATATTTGATGAGCAAGAAAGACTCTAAGGAAATATTGATGCAGTGGGTACTTCTTTTACAAGAATTTGATCTTGAGATCCAAGATCGGTAGGAGAGTATAAACCAAGTGGCAGACCACTTGTCCCGATTGGAGGAGGAAGGGAGGCCACATGATGGCTTTGAGATCAATGATTCATTTCCTGACGAGCAACTCCTATCCATTTCTATGACGGGGATGCCATGGTTTGCTGATGTGTCCAATTATCTTGTGGGTGGCATTATACCAAATGAGTTCTCTTCAAACCAAAGAAAGAAGCTCAAACGGGACAACCTGGACTACTATTGGGATGAGCTCTATCTCTTCAGAATTTGTACTAACGGTGTGATCCGAAGATTTGTACCAGAAGAAGAACAATTGGGAGTTCTTGAGGATTTCCACTCTTCGCCATATGGTGGTGAACATGGTGGTGCAAGAACATCTACAAAGGTATTAAGTTGTGGATTCTATTGGCCTACTCTCTACAAGGACGCTAGCGATGTCTTCAAGCGTTGTGATGAATGCCAGAGGGCCAGTAGGATTTCCAAGAAAAATGAGATGCCCCTCACCACCATCTTGGAGATTGATATTTTTGATGTGTCGGGCATTGATTTCATGGGTCCGTTTGTGAGCTCATACGGGAACACTTATATATTATTGGCCGTGGATTACGTGTCAAAGTGAGTTGAAGTTGTGGCTTTGCCCAATAATGAAGCTCGGAGTGTGGTAGCATTCTTGAAGAAGAACATATTCACAAGGTTTGGTACTCCAAGGGCCATTATTAGTGATGGGGGATCGCACTTTTGCAATAAATCTTTTGATACTTTACTTTCGAAGTATGGTGTCACTCACAAAGTGTCGACCCCCTATCATCCTCAAGCAAGTGGACAGGTGGAAGTCTCCAACCGGGAGATCAAGAGTATTTTGTCAAAGACTGTGAATGAAAACCGGACAGATTGGTCGAATAAACTTGATGATTCTCTTTGGGTTTATAGGACAACTTACAAAACACCAATTGGTATGTCTCCGTATCGATTAGTGTTCGGGAAAGCTTGTCACCTTCCGGTGGAACTTGAGCACAAGGCTATGTGGGCATTGAAGAGGCTGAATCTTGAGTGGGATGTAGCTGTCAACTTAAGGGTGGAGCAATTGAATGATCTTGATGAGTTCCGGTTTCATGCATATGCAAGTTCGTCCTTGTATAAGGACAAGATGAAGTAGCTCCATGAAAAGTATATCCGGAATAAAGAATTCAAAGAAGGGGATCTTGTGTTATTGTTCAATTCTCGGTTGCAGATATTTCCGGCAAAGTTGAAATCCAAGTGGAGTGGACCATTTGAAGTTGTGCATGTGACACCCTTTGGTGCCCTAGATCTGAAAAATAATAACAATGAAGTATTTAGAGTCAATGGGCACCAGGTGAAACATTATCTTGGCAAGGTTGATGATGGCCACGTTGTTCCATTGCTACATTTCAAGTGATTGATGGGAACTTGTGTCGTGCCACGACGTTAAATCATGCGCTTCTTGGGAGGCAACCCATGTTTCTTTTCATTTTCTTATTTTTCTTCTTTTTATATAAGCTTTGTTTTGTGCTAACTAGTTTTGATGTGTATGCAGGAATGGGTGTGCATTGCAGGGACTGTGCAAGAAAAAATTGGCTAAGTATCACAAAAGTGCGGACCACACCAGAATTATGCGGATCGCACAATCACTCTGTGGCCACACAATTCTGTGTGCGGTCGCACAACTAGAAGGCCAAAATGCATGATCTCTGAAGTTTGACCTGTCAAATTTTGTTAACAATTTGCGGCCGCACTCAAAATTGTGCGGTTCGCACGAACTCTACGGTCGCACTCACTTTTGTGCGGACCGCATAAATTCTCCAAAGGAACAGGTAAAGAGTGCGAACCGCACTCAAAATCGTGAGGCCGCACTCTGGTAAGTCTTGCACCGACTTGGTCAACCTATAAATAGGACCTCCATGCACTATTCACATTTTTCCCTCTCCGAACTCTGAAACCCTAGCTAGAACAATGCATTCAATCTCAAACTTCAAGAATTTTATCTGTGTAGATTCTCACCTGCATCCCTCATTACTGGTATGTTCATTACATCTTCAGATTTTTCAATTTTTTATTTTTATTTTATTTTATTTTTCTTAATTTTGTTCTTTAGTCTAGGGTTAGTTCATGCCTAAAATATCAATAGTTAGTCAATTTTTGCTTAGAATCATGAGTGTAATATCTGAACTGTTAATTGGGGCCTGGGTAAATAGTTAACCATGTTTAATTGCTAAAACTTTTCCCTAGATGTGAGAAAAGTGCATAAAATCAGAAGTCAGTGCCCGTAATTTTTAAATTGTGCGGACACACACATTTTTATGCGGTCCGCACAAGTAGGAATTAGGGTAAAATTGATGTGTAATTTGTGCAGACCGCACCCATAATTATGCGGTCCGCAGTGGAATTGTGCGTTCCGCACTTCTGAATGATCAGAGACCCCAGTAGTCTGAACCTGGGGTTGTGTGGCCGCACTCACTTTTGTGCGGTCCGCACTTGTGGTTGTGCGGCCACAATGAAATTGTGCGGTCTGCACTGTTGAAAGATCAGAGAACCCATATTCTGAACCTGAGGGTTGTGCGGCCGCTCTCACTTTTGTGCGCTCCGCACTTTATGGTTGTGCGGCTGCACTGTGAAATTGTGCGGTCCGCACTCGGCTGTCTACGGCCGCACTCACTTTTGTGCTGACCGCACAACCTCTTCTGAGTCTGTTTTACAACAACTCTTTAACAAGCATCTGTGTACACTTTGAGTTTCACTTTAACTGATTCCTATTGCTATGTGTTGCAGACAATGGTTAGATCCCATGGCATAGGTAATGCACCAAAAGGGAGGGGTGAGCCCTCCCGGGGCAGAGGCTGAGGTAAGAGTAACCTACCACTGGCCGTCCAGAAAATCATAAACAAGAAAGCTACTACCAGCAAACCTCCTGACTCCTCGGACACCAGTGAATATGCCTCGTCTAGGGAAACTTTTGAGGGTCACTCTGTAGAGGTTCAACCTGAAACCCAATCCCATCCACCATAATCCACAAGGCGTTATCAACTGCGCAATGAGCCTACGAACAGCTCCTCCGCTAGTTCTGATGCAGGAAGCAAGAGTTCTGAGCCCTCCTTTTCACCTCCTCCTCTCGCACCAATAAATGTTGATGATGATGATGATGATGATATACCAGATGACGGGAGAGGAGGTGACACTCATGTGGGTGGAATTGAGAGGACAAGAATGAGGGAGATGTGGGAGGACAAATTTGTTAGCCTGACGACCTTAAACAGATTCCGAGAATTATTGACCCAAAGATTGCTCACACTGGAGCGACAGTTTTTGATGAAGGACATGGACATTCACAACCCCAAATGTCCTCAGACAGTTCTAGGATAGAAAATGATGGAAATTTTCACCCACGATGTCCTCGACGCAAACGAGCACTTGGTTAAGGAATTTTATTCCAATGTGGCTCATATAAAAAAGGGTACCAAGGTAACCAAAGCGAGAAATCTAAAATTCTGGTTCAACCCAAGTGCTATGAACAAATATGTGAGGTTTGAAGAAGTGGAGGTCATCCAATACTTGGAAAAGCTGGTTTTGGGAGAGGCTGCTAGGCCATTAGCAAAAATTCTGGCAGCTCGAGGACCACCACCTCCGTGGCTCAAGCAGGGGTCTCCATAGTCCGGGCCACCCTAAATTTTGAGGCAAAAGGGTGGTTGACATTTGTATGAAGCAGAATTGACCCATGGCTGGGTATCTAATAAATGTGGGGGCCATCATGTCCACCAACATTACCTTAGTTGTCCGGAAGGAGGACAAATCATATCCCTACCCCAACTTCCTCACTGAATACTTCAATGATCAACGGGTGTAGCCGAGTCCATTTGATACAAAAGTAAAGGCCAAAAAGCCTTTCTCATGGTACCGCCTTCAGGATGCTGACAACCCAAAGTTCAAGGGTAAGGCAACTACTTTCACTGGTCAGTCTGAGGAGACAAGGGTAGTAGTTACTCATTCATCTGTTGAGCCTTCCACATCTTCCATGCCCTCTACAACAGCCATGCCACCACCCTCTTCACCCAGGCCATCAGTTTGTTTACAGTACCAACTTCAGCCACCTATCCACAGACTGTGTTGCGAGTCTCCCAGACATTGGCGAGTCTCAACAGTTAGATGCAGGAAGCTACTTCAAAGTTGTTTGACATATCTAGTGTTGTTGCAACACAATCCTCTACCCCAGAAGCCCCACAGGTACCTCCATAAGTGGAGGAAACTTTGAAGAAGATTCTGTACAACTAGAAGACCATAATGGAGACCCTGGTGGCACATGGGCAGGTCATTGAGGAGTTGGGGAAGCAAACAAGAAGATGAGTAAGTCTCAGGCGTCAAAGAAGTCAGTGGAGAAGTTGAGACAGGAGGTTGCCAAGATTACATCTGCCGGAGATCTACCATTGGACCTACTCATAGAGACAGTAGCCCCAGCAACACAGGCAGCACGAGAGGCATCTAAGGTAGAAACCGTCCAGTCTGAGGAGCCGGATGCTACTGCCCACACCGCCGAGGAGATGATCCAGATGCTCAGCAACCCGATTGTCCCTCAGCCAGGTGATGAAGAGATTCAGCTTGAGGAGACTGAGGGTACTGAGGATGCTATGAAGACTGAGGGTGATGGAGATTCCATGCAAACTAAGACCACTTAGGGAGTTCTCGACAATGCTTATTTTTCATTTAGGGGGTGGTCTATTTTGATGACTGATTGAGACATTGATTTTGTCATGTAATAACTCTTATACTATTTTTTCTTTTTTCTTTATTTTCTCTTTGGTATGTATATGTTCTTATTTTTTCTTTATTTTCTCTTAGGTATGTATATATTCTTCCCTTTCGTTTGATGTATATATATTCATTTTACTTTGGCTTGTATATTCATTTATATTGTTTTCCGTAGTTTGTTTCGTAGCTTCTTTAGTTTGTATTTCTTAGTAGTATAACTTCTTATTTACTTTAGTAGTTTCTTTTGAATTTGCTAGCTTCTTCTTAGGCTTTAGTGAACAATAAGCCTTTGATTTTCTTAATGCCACAGTTCTTTCCAAAGGTGGGTCTTGTGTGAACTGGGTGGCTTTTCCCAACGATGGATGGCGTGACAACCTTCTTAAGGGATTGAGTCAGTGTTTGATGTTTAGGTAAAAACAAATAGTAGTAATGAATAAAAGGAATTGAGCATGTTTCACTTGGTACCAACACACTTAACTATGTGCTTATGGTTAAAAACAAGTTTTTGTATATAAATAGCTCTAGTTAGTGACCTTGTGAATCTTGTGTTGACTTAGGCAATCATCTTATGGTTTAGTTGAACCGTAGAGATTTTCAATCATGAATGTGGTTGTTGTGGGACCTCAACTTCATTCTCTTTAACAATACGGTTGTGTGAGAGGTGAGGTATTTTGTTACAAGTCCAAGTACGCGTGTGAATGGTCTAGAACTTGCCCCGAATGTGTTTCTAGGCAAAATTCTAAGTTAGCTTGGCTTGAGAAGTGATTGTAGGCTCTCCTTGGCCCGTATTGAAACCTTGCATGGCCCACCAATGATATCTTCCTTATTAAACCCTTTTGAGCCTAAAGCATTTCTTTTCAATAACCACATTATAAGCCTTTAATCATTTTATAGTGACCCTTTCTTGGCACCCAACTTTTCTTTAGCACTCATTGTGATTCAAATGGAAAGAACATAAGTATGGGGGAGAGACGAGGAGTTTAAAGATGGTTTCAAGGCACAAAAAGACAAAATAAATGAAAAAGAGAAAAGGAAAAGAAAAAGAAAGGAAGAACAAAGGAAAACGCAAAAAAAAGTGAATAATGTGAAAGGGTTGAAAAGATGCAAAAGAAAGAAAAGGTGCAAAGCATGGAGAAAGTGAAGACGGAGATCATGAATAACATGGCAAAGAAAGAGTGATGCCAAGTCTCTATAATCTCCCTAAGGGAAAAGAAAATGACTCAAAGAGTCGGCAAAGTATGAGCCAACAAGAGAATATGAAGTGCTAAAGAAAAGATGAACCGATTCCAATCTGATATTACCCTCCTTAATCCAAAAGCCTTCATTACATGCCGAAAAATACCTACGTGATTTCAAGCCGAGCAAGCATACATTAGCGGTGATCTGCATGAGGGGCAATCATATGGTACTTAGAGTCGGGCTTGTGACATTGTTTTGAGAGTGATGAGCGAATCTTCCTCGAGTCATTGTTTGGAATTCTTCATTTGTGAGTGATATGAGCTTCCGGAAAGTATAGGAGGAGGAGTTTGAGATCCACAAAGACTTGCATCATTGTGCAAGCTCCCTTTATGATCAAAGACAACCCTTGATTCTCAAGTGTCACATTAGAGCCATTTGGGCTTCAGTTTTCAAATCATAGGCTTGTTAATGATTCATGAGTGTGTGGGTAATTGTTGGTCCCAATTGATTTGTGTTTGACTTAACTTAGGACAGCTGAAATATCCCTTTTTCTAATGGAGGTGGGAAATTCCTAAATTTCTTGAGGACAAGCAAAAGCTTAAGTTTGGGGGAGTTTATAAGTAGGGATTTTGACCGCTTATTTGCTCTCTTTTACTTATGTTTTAGCTCGAAAATGCTTAAAGGTATTCCGAGAACTAATGAAATGAGCTTTCTTGCAGGAATATTGGGAAACTGGCCAAAAAAGTGAAAATCAACTCAAAAAGGAGTCAAAGTTGGACAAGGACGAAAACAGGGTAAAAGTACTTAGAGTGCGGACCGCACAATACTATGTGCGGCCGCAAACAATGAAGGATCCCCGTCAAAGTAGCTTCAGAGTATGTGGACCACATAATTTTGGTGCGGCCGCAGAAGAGAGGTTTAGAGACTTGGAAATTTTGAGAAACTAAAGTTGTGTGGATCGCACAAGTATTGTGCGGTCGCAGAAGTCAGTGTGCGGCCGCATTCATTATTATGCGAACCGTAGAGGAGTAGATTCAGAGAACCTCGAGTTGAAGATGTGCGGACCGCATGTATATTGTGAGGCCACAGAAGCCAGTGTGCGAGCGCACTCACAAATGTGTGGTCCGCAGAGTCAAGTCCAGATCCTAGTTCAAGCCAAGTGTGCGGCCGCACTCAGAAATGTGTTGTCCGCATAACTTGATGAAGTGCAGCCGCATTCCAACTTTGTGCAACCGCAGAAGGCCCAGTTGAACATTCAAGCTCTGAGTGCGGACCACACTCAAAATTATGCGGCCGCATAACCTCCGCATGGGCATTTTTGTCAGATATTTTCAGCTTAGTATAAATAGGACTTTTTGTCATGTTTAGGTTAAGTTTTGTTTTTGTAAGAGAAGCTGGCCGTTTTTCTTTACTGCTTTAAGTAATTTTGTACTAGATTTGTCTCCAAACATTGGATTTTCATCCCATAATTAATTATTATGGATTCTATCTTTATTTCTTCTATAATATTTTCAATTTTCATGAGTAGATAATTTTTTAGCTAGGGTTGTGACCCAACCCTTGTGTGGGTATTTGATGGGTGTTTGAATTAGGGCATGTTTGTGATTGGGTTAGTGATATTTAACCTAGTTCTTGCTAGAACTCAGGGATTAGTGGTTGCAAATAGTGATTCATGCCTATTTGACTTAGTCTTTACTTGCAAAAGAGAGACTAAGTCTAGGAAAACTTGGCAAACAATAAATTGGGGTGAACTCAAGAAATTGATAGCCCCAATTAAAGAGTTGAATCTAGAGATAGTAAAACCCGACTTGAGCTATTATCACTTGTATTATGCAATACCCATTTGGACTTGAGAAAGACAAATTGGAAAAAATCACTCAAACTACCGAGAGGTATAGAGTGAGTATCCGAGTGTGATTGCTATATTATGATACTGACAAATCAAACTTGCCCTAGAGTTTACAACTTATTAGGTAACCACCTAGGTGGAAGTCGCGGCCCTAAACCCTTTTGTCAATTGAAAAACAACTCAAAACCAAAAATATTGTCGCTTAGTTTTATACTTGCATTCAATAGAACAAAGTAGAAGTAGAATACCAATCAATATTGTGGAAGTGTAATTTGAGTCAAAGCATGCAATCAAACTTTATATACACCTAATCCCATATTCTTACTCCCTGTGGATTCGATCCCGACCTTCGTTGGGTTTAATATTGCATCGACCGCCTCACTACTCAATTGTGGTGTGGGTTTGGCCTAGATCAGTACGCCCAAATAACCTCGGGCAGTATCTTTCACCATTTTCCTTTAACGTCAGTCAATCGTTTCTTTATATTTTGAATGATGGTTTTGTTTGTCGATCCGACTTTCCCGTTTCCACTTAGATGATATGGTGTCGATATAATCCTTTTAATCTTGTGATCCTCGAGAAATTTGGTCACCTTGCTGCCGATGAATTTCTTCCCATTGTCGCATATGATCTCCGTAGGCATCCCGAATCGACATATAATGTGGTCCCAAATGAAGTCTATGACTTCCTTTTCTATGACTTTCTCGAAGGCCTGTGCTTCAATCCACTTAGAAAAATAGTCAGTCATAAACAAAATGAATTGAGCTTTACCTAGGGCCGATGGGAGAGGGCCGACGATGTACATTCCCCATTTCATGAACGACCATAGAGATAAGACTAAGTGGAGTTGATCCCCGGGTTAGTGAATCATCGACGCATACCTCTCACATTTGTTGCACTTTCAAACAAACTCTTTTGTATCCTTTTCCATATCGGCTCAATAGTATCCTGCTCTGATAACTTTGCGAAACAATGACTCGACACCGGAATGATTTCCACAAGCGTCTTCGTGAATTTCCCATAGGACGTAGTCGGTGTCTCCTGGTCCCAAACATATCGCCAATGGTTCATCGAACATTCTCCAATACAATGTTCCATCCTCGGCCAATGTGAACTGTGCTACCTTCGTGCGTAGAGTTCTCGATTCCTTAGGATCCGATGGAAGCTTCCCGTTCTTTAGGTATTCGATATACTTATTCCTCCAAACCCGATATACTAAGTTCGTCGTCTTAGACCGATGACCCCAAGTTTGCAAGGGCATCGACCTCACTGTTTTGGTCTCGAGGTACGTATTCTAGGGTGCACTCTTTAAATCGATATAGATCCACCTCTAGTGTCCAAGTACCTTTGCATTCGGTCTTCCCGAACTTCGAAAGTTCTGTTAACTTGGTTTACCACAAGTAGGGAGTTGCATTTGGCTTCGATGATCTCTTCTCCCAAACTTTTAGCTAGCTCGAGACCTGCAATCATGGCCTCATACTCGGCCTCATTGTTAGTTAATTTCGAAGTTTTGATAGATTGTCTAATTGTACCCGTGGGCGGCGTCTGTGAAGAGGGTCCACACCTCCAACAATGTACCCGATTTCAATAATAGTTCCTTTTTGACCTCGGGTACGAGGCCTGGCGTGAAGTCGGTCACGAAGTCTGCCAAGATTTGAGACTTAATGGCCGTTCAGGGTTGATACTCGATATCTTACCCGCTGATCTCGACGGCCCATTTGGCAAATCGACTCGAGAGTTCGGGTTTGTGCTGAATGTTGCGAAGGGGATGGGTAGTCACAAACCAATTAGGTGACACTTAAAATATGGTTTTAATTTTCTAGAGACGCTTATTAAAGCAAGCGCTAATTTTTCTAAGTGTAGGTACCGGGTCTCGGCCTCACCTAAGGTCCAACTAACATAATAATTAGGGAATTGCGTACCTTGATCTTCTCGAACTAATACCCCACTTACCGCTATCTCTGAGACCGCTAAGTATAAGTAGAGTTGCTCGTCCGCTTTCGAGGTGTGAAGCAATGGAGGGCTCGACAGGTATCGTTTTAGTTCTTCTAAGGCTTATTGGAATTCCTGGGTCCATGAAAAATTGCTCTTCTTCTTAAGTAGTGAGAAGAACCGGTGATCCTATCCGAGGACCTCAAAATGAATCGACCTAGGAAAGCTATGCGCCTTGTTAACCTTTGTACGGCCTTCACATTATCCACGTCCGTGATATCTTTGATGGCCTTGATTTTATCGGGATTGGTATCAATCCCCTGATTTGATACAATGAAGCCGAGAAACTTGCCTGAGCCGACCCCGAATGCGCATTTCTCCGGGTTGAGTTTCATGTTGTACTTTCTTAATAGGTCGAAGGTCTCCTGCAAATGTTTCAAATGGTCCTCTGCTCGCAGGGACTTAACTAACATGTCATCAATATAAACTTCCATTGATTTACCTATTTGTTCTTCGAACATTCGATTTACTAGGCGTTGATAAGTAGCACCAGCATTTTTTAGTCCAAACGACATTACATTATAACAATAGGTGCCGTATTTAGTGCTGAATGAAGTCTTTTCTTGATCCTCCGGGTTCATTTGCATTTGATTGTACCCGGAGTAGGCATCGATAAAACTAAGGATCTCGTGTCCGGCCGTGGCATCGATCATACGATCGATATTCGGCAAAGGAAAATAGTCCTTAGGGCAGGCCTTTTTTAAATCCTTATAGTCTATGCACATTCTAAGTTTATTTCCCTTCTGGGGGACTACAACTACGTTAACTAACCATTTGAGATATTTTACCTCCCGAATGGATCCTATTTGGAGAAGTTTTGTTACCACGTCCTTGATGAATGCATGTTTAATCGATGTGTAGTGATCTTCGGTGGGATCACTGTCATATCGAGATGGGACCAAGCAAAACAATCCACGTTATTAAAAAGAAATTGAATAAGTTTTTTCCTGAGCTCGGGAGTCAACCCCGTGCCCAGGTATAACTTTCGTTTGGGCAGGTCCTCGATTAGTACGACTTGTTCCAGCTCTTCGACTGTCAATTTGGTGGCGTCAGAATCATCAGAAATTATAAAGGATCGAGGGATTCAGTAGTCTTCGTCCTCGTCTGTTCCCTGCTTCTCCGACTGAGTCGAGGTTGGTGCCTGTGTTTGCTATTTAGCTTCCTCCTTTTCTTTCGACTCCGACCCTTTTGTTGATGAGAGTGCTGACACCGGTATTACTTCATCGACCGCAAACATCTCCTGGGCGGTATGTTGTTTCCCATACACCGTTTTTACTCCATCCCGTGTTGGGAACTTCATAACTTGGTGAAGAGTTGAAGAGACCGCCCTAATGTTATGACTCCAAGGCCTTCCGAGCAGGTCATTGTATCTCATATCTCCCTCGATCACATGGAATTTTTTTTCTTGAATGTTCTCGACTACGTTTATTAGAAAGATGATTTCTCCCTTAGTAGTTTCACTCGCCATGTTGAAACCATTGAGAATCCGAGCTGCGGGCACAATCTGATCCTGCAGGCTGAGCTTCTCCATGACCCTCGATCGAATAATATTAGCCGAGCTTCCTGAATCAATTAAAACACGTTTAACCTGAATTTTAAGAATATAGATTACCAATGCATCATTGTGGAGTTGTGAGATCCCCTATGCTTCCTCGACATTGAAAGACAAGGTCCCTTCCGGTACGTAGTCTCGAGTTCCCTTTTCCCTGGTGATCGACACCTTAGTACGCTTGAACACCGGTCGCTGGGGAATATCGACCCCACCAACGATCATGTGAATCACGTATTGTGGTTCTCCCTGTTCGTTCTTTCTGTTTGCGTCCTTGTCTCTGAAGTGATTTTAGCTCGGTCGCTCAAGAATTCTAGAAGGTGTCCCTCGTTGAATAGACGTACTACCTCCTCCCTTAGCTGTCTGCAGTCCTAGGTTCTATGACCATGAGTACCATAGTACTTGCATACTTGATTAGGGTTCCTTTGTGTCGGATCAGTCTGTATGAGTCTGGGCCATCTAGTATCCTTGATCCGCCCAATGGATGATACAATACCTAAGGCGTCGATGCTGAAGTTGTATTGTGATAGTCGTGGTGCTTCCATGGGCTCGACGTGTTTATCAGCCACTCTTACTCATGAGACCTCGGGAGCTCTATCCTCGATCATTCCTTCGATCATTTCGAACGGGGTTACGTCCTGGACCGCTGTTTCTACGATCTGTGTCGTATGGTTGATACCGATTTTTGTTCGATCGGGGTTCTCTGTTGATGTCCCTTGAATTCTGCCGACGGGCCTGTTTGGATAAACTGAACCGGAAGGGGTCCCCAACTGATCATCCTCGACCCTGACTTTCGGTTGATATCGATTATGTACATCGGCCTAGGTCACAATTGGATACTCAATTAAATTCTGCTTTAGCTGTCGTGATGCTACCGAACTTCGTATGTTCAAACCTTGAGTAAAGGCTTGGACAACCCAATTATCTGCGACCGGGGGTAGGTCCATGCGTTCCATCTGGAACCGAAACACAAATTCCCTTAACATTTCCTTGTCATTTTGTTTCACTATGAAGAGGTACGACTTCCTAGTCGCAACCTTTATTGCTCTGACGTGTTCTTCGACGAAGGAATCTGCAAGCACGGCGAAGGAATCGATGGAATTGGGCGGCAAATTGTAGTACCATATCATCTCCCCCTTCAATAAAGTTTCTCCAAACTTTTTCAGCAGAACAGACTCAATCTCATCATTTTCTAAGACATTCCCCTTTATAACGCATGTATAAGAAGTGACATGCTCATTAGGGTCGGTGGTCCCATTGTACTTGGGGATTTCTGGCATGCGGAATTTCTTCGGGATGGGCTTTGGATCCGCACATGGGGGGAAAGGCTTTTGTACGAACTTCTTCGAATCCAATCCCTTTAGAATTGGTGGTGCCCCGGGTATTTGGTCAACTGGGAGATGTATGTTTCTATCTTTTTGTCATTTGCCTCGATCTTCTTTTCCCCTGATTCGATCTGCTTAGTGAGCTCCTCGAGCATTTTCATAATGACAGGGTCAGTCCCCAATTCATTGACGTTCGGTCTCTCTGGTATAGGTTCGGCACTGTGAACAGCTTCTAGTGAGGGCTCAGGTTCGACCCTACTCGGTGCTGATTTTGCAGTTGCGCTATAGCAGCTTGGTGAGCCTGTAACATTTCAAATATAAGTTTAAGTCTCTCTCCACCGTCTTCTCCGCCCTGCGTACCTCGACTACCTTATCGAACTTCCCTGCATACGCTACCTTCGGGATCATTGCCTAGATTTTCATTTCAGGCGACATGTGAACTGACATCGACATGATTTGCAATTGGTACTCCCTCGAGGACAGCTTGAGGCACTTCGATCCCTGGGGCGGCTATATTGTCATTTCCCCCATGAATAGCAAGGCCGTTATCGGCGTGTGCTGTTACTGCTTGTGAGTTTGACATGCTGATCCTAAAATCAAAAACACTTACGAGAACACGCGTAAAGTAGTGTGTGTTATGAGAATTAATACCAGACAATCACTATTATCCTTAGCCCAAATGTGGGCGTCAAACTGTTTACCCTTAAAATCGGATAACAATTAAGCTTATAATGTAGTTTTAAGGACATGTAATTTCACCTAATATCAATTGATAAATGCAATGATTAATAACAGAAATTAACAATAAAGTAAAGCAAACTCGTGTTGAAATGCAATTCAGCCCTCGAGCTAGTGTGCCCTCGAACTGACTAACACTAAAGTAATGAAGTAGAAAATAAACTGATGAATAAGAGAGTATAAGTGAGAAAGAGTGTTATATTGCTTTGATATGTGAGAATAATGTGTCATACAAATGATTAGAACCCCCCTTTATAGAGTAGAAGAATTCTACTTATGGTACAATTCTAATTACAGAAGGAAATCACATGATTAGCTAAATAACCGTTCTCGATTTGATCCGTTCCGAGATTTCCGCTATGATCTTCGACTAGTCACGAATATCTCGCCTTTCTGTTATTATGCTATCTTCGGTCTTTTTCGATGTCTATCTCATTTGGTCTCGATCACTACTGGTTTCGATCTCGATAGATACCTCGACTCCCGAACTCGGTATCTCATCTTCAAGCCCCGATCTGATCTATTACGGGACCGACTTTCGATTCATCCTCCTAGTCTCAAATAATAAGTAAAATTGGGTGAACCCGATTTTAACCGTATATAATGTTATTTGTTGTAATATATTTCAAAAGAGGAAAAGATATTATACCTTGGGCTGGCCATTAGGTTACAAAAATAGGCTCTTTTAAATATAAGCCTACCCCTACCAGAATGGGCTCATAACCCAAAAAATTGCCTCATCAATTAATGCAAAGCTTAAAAGCAAATACAACAAATCTGTCATTCTTCCATTTGTATCCCTTTTCTGTTTGAATTTTTGAATATAACCTGCATGTAATTACTCAAAACGGAATGTTAACAGAAAAAAGAAAACCCTAAAATCAGACTACAAAATCTATATTCTAAATGTGCCAATCAGAACCTATATCTATGTATAATGTTACATTGCTTTCAATAGGTCAGAAACAAAGCTATACAGTTAAATTTATTTTTGCAGTCTTTTTCTCAGTTAATGATTTTGGTATCATTCTCTCTGTAACTGTGAGGCATTTTTTTTGCAGTATTTCTAATTCTATTGTGTCTTCTTTTTCATTGCATTTTTATGGAAAAACATGCCATACTGCCTTATTGCAGTCCTTTTAATTAATTTCTTGAAGTAGACATTTCATTTTTCTTATTATAAAGTGGTCAAAAATGACATATCGTTTTCAATGCTTTTGTGATAGTGGAAACTAGAAACTTTTGGAGTTATAGAGTTCTGAGCCTCACTACCTTAGCTTCATTAGTTCAAACTTTTCAAATTATTTTTGTCTTTTTTACATATATATGAAAGAAAAATACATACACGTGTTCGTATATCCTCCGCACTAAGGGATTGTTTGGTTCAAAACATGGTTATCTTAGAATTATAATCCAAGGCTTGGCAACTTCTATGGGATTGGGCCGTTCGCCTCGGTAGAACCGTGCGTGACATTTGACAAGAAGCCAGCGTATTCGTGAGTTTCTTGATTTGAGTTGTGATGACCTATTTAGCGTATTCGTGAGTATCTGATAGGAGGTACTCGATAATTGAGAGCTAGTGTTTACCGTTCAGAGGAGGATCATACCACGTACTTATATTTGCTTACACTGTTTATTTACTATGCATCATACTTGTTTACTTTCTACGATACTTGATTTATTGAACCACTAGTAAGTGTTGATGTCTTCCCCTCTTCACTACTTATTCGGGGTTAGGCTAGATACTTGCTGGGTATGCGTTGATTTACGTACTCATGCTACACTTCTGCACTTATTGTGCGTGTATATATTTCTGGTGATCTTTTGGGCGCAAAGGCACGGCTATTGCCGGGGACTTTACGGCGAGCTACATCCCATGTTACTATCCGCAACATACAAAGTCTCTATTAGAAATTATTTATATTTTCCTGTCTAACTTGTATTCCAGACATATGTTGTATTGTTATTGTACCTTCTAGTAGATGCTCATACACTTGTGACACCGAGCTTTTGGGGTGCTCTAAAATTGTTATGGATTGTTTTACATTGATACACTTTACTTATTATTTTTAATTAAATTGTACGTAACTATTATTTATTTTAATGCATTGACCTCTCTACTAAATAAGATTCATGATTTTAAAAATAATAAAATGAATAATTAAGCGTTGGTATGCCTAACGGCAACGTTTGGCGCCATCACGACTTATAGTGAACTTTGGGTCGTGACAAAATGATAAATAAAATGCTAAGAACTTGTTATAATATGTTTTGGATGGTTGTTACACATCGTTCCGTAATGTATCGTATTGTATTGTATTGTATCGTACTGTATAGTTTGATGAATACAATGTTTGGATAGTAAAGGGTGAGATGAGAGAAACAGACAAGATAACGATGCAACCACACCAAATCGATCGTTACATAAAGTGACACATTTTGTTGTTACGTAACGACAGATTTAACGATACGATACAATAGAATTTAAGTAAAAGTCAAAACAAATATTATAATTAATTTAACAATACAATACAATATGATACAACAGGTAACCATCATCAAAACAAGCTGTAAGTTGCAGAAATAATTTATATTATTCAGTATATATACCTTAAACTCGTCTTTTCTTATTTTCTTTCCTTTCTATGGAAACCAACAAACCAGCTAATTAGTGCTTAATTTATGTCATTTTATGTTTGGAGTTGAACACAACATACAAAATTTCTGTACCTCTTTGCCTCCTTGTTCTTCCACACATTGGAAACTTTGATTCATATGATTACAAAAATAGATTCAGGACCTAATTTACAGTTTTGTATTTTGTCTCCTATATATATACCAATAAATAAACATATAGTAACAACATATGAATAAAAATTAATATAATATTAGAAATGTTGTCCTCATGCTTCATTCAATCATGAACTTGTCTCTTAATCATGTATAAAAATTCAGTAAACTTACAATAAATAGTAGATAAAAACTCATAACTTTTAATATACAATACGTTCCATCCTAAGAACTTTATATATATATATATATATATATATATATATATATATATANCTATTTCTGCCAAGTCACAATATAACTTTTTCCTTTCTTTTTCTTGTTTAGAAATTTTTATCCACTTTGCCAATTTTATCAATTTTAAAATAAGAAATATAGTTTTTTAACCGCTTTCAAAAATAATAATCAATTTAATATATAATTTTTTTATAATATATATATATATATATATATTATAAAAAAATTATATATTAAATTGATTATTATTTTTGAAAGCGGTTAAAAAACTATATTTCTTATTTTAAAATTGATAAAATTGGCAAAGTGGATAAAAATTTCTAAACAAGAAAAAGAAAGGAAAAAGTTATATTGTGACTTGGCAGAAATAGAGTAGCTTATCATCTGGTAATTTAACTGTAGACTGTATATAGTGATGTTTGAAAATGCTTTATAGATTCTTTCTTTAATAGACAGACTTTTTGACAATCCAAGTTGAAAATTAATACCTTCACCAAAGACCAAAATTTGAATTGATAAATGCATTCAATTCTCTGTTTTGAATACTCATTAAACTTTCAATTATGGAGGGGCAAAATGACACATTATTATTATAAAATTAAAAGCAAGGTGGCATTTATGTTACGAATCAAAATTAATACATAAAACGCTCCTTTAATAATTGAGTCATTTGAAATGTATCGACTCTTCCTCTCCAATTACGATATAGCTAATCTCCAGATTAGTTATCCTAGGATTGTAGTGGTATTTTTATCGCCACGAGAAGGTGGGATAACAATACCAGAATAACCCTGGAATAACTTATTTTTCAATCAAATGACTTCTTACATTAATGTAGGTTACCTACGTTATAGCTCGTGGATGCGATCTTTTTTCGGATCCTGATGCACTTTTTTGTATCCAATTCATCAGCTTGAATTTTGTGCAAAAAGTAAAAATTTCATAAGTCAAAATATTTTTGAAAGAAATGAGACAAATACATTATTTTTACATCAATCTACATCATCAATCAAATGTTTATAAAGTGAAAATCACCTTTTAGAACAATCCTTAGACTTTTTTTGTTGTCATTTTTACCTCTCTTCTTATTGTCAGTCTACTATCAAATCGTTGCCCTCTTTTTTCTTCTTCTGCTTTTGATTCATCTTTTCACAATCTTCTCACGGGACTACCTCTACTCCGATCCACATAAATTATTACTATTATTAACCAAATAATAAAGTAAATTCGTAAAAGATAATTGCAGATAATCGTTCATAAATCAAACTCTAAGGGGTCGTTTGGTAGGAGGTATTAGAAAAAATAATGCAAGCATTAACTCTATCATTACTAATACATTGTTTGGTACATTTTTTCAACTTGTGTAAGGCATTATCCTATGCATAAGTAATGCATAGAAAATTATGGCATTAGTAATACCAAAGCTTTAATGCATGCATTAGCATGGTTAAAGACAAAATTGTCCTTAAAATCCCTTAAAGCTAGAAAATATGGAGGATATTTTTGTAAACAACTATTTTTCATAAAAATTATGCAATGCATTATAATTTTAATACACCACACCAAACAGTAAATAAGAAATAATATTTGCATAACTAATGCTTGCATTACTAACCCATGCATTATTAATCCATGCATTACTAATACACTTTATTCTGCACTATTCTTATACACCCTACCAAACAACCCCTAAAAGCAGACAATATGAATTTTATTTATATCAATGCAATTTAAACACTTAGGGGTCATTTGGTATGAGGTATAAGAAGGTACAATGCTGGTATAAAAATTTAATACCACCTTAATACTTTGTTTGGTTAGCAAACCCGGTATAAGTTATTCCGGGATTAAAATTAGTATCAGGATAACTTAAACCTTGTAGAGGATGGGGTAATTAATGCCGGAATAACTTATACCTTCTTCTTAGAAATTATACAATTGTTATTTTTAATACAACATACAAAACAATGGATAACAAATAATAATTTCCTATAGTTGATCAAGGCTGCTTGAACTTTCAAACCTGGTCAGGTCGTGGAATCGGGCTAGGAGCAGCTACTAATTCGTAGATGGACAACCTCTAGAAAGGATCTCCCTCGAAAGGAGAATAAATACCATTGTAGCTAGGCTATGTTCTCTTGAATAGGTAGGCTCAGTACGCTAAGGAAGCTTGGTCTGCTTAGGGCTCATAGGAGGTAGATCAGGATAACTAATCACAGCACAACTAATCCCAACATAACTTATCCTAACGTAAGCCATATTCAAACCAATGACCCCTTATATTTCTAACCGATTATTATTTTATTTTTTTGTTTATTTTGTTATGTATTTGTTGTTGCCAAGAATTACTCGTTATTGTAGGTCAAATCAACCTGATAATATATAACAATTATAAAGTATAAGAACGTGATTATTTTTTTTTTATTAATGTATGTAATTAGTTTTTTTTATTTAAAATAACCACTTTTGGCGAGAGATCATCAGGATGAAAATAATTAATACTACAAGGACAATATGGTTGATAACTTATAATAATTACATTAACATAAATCTATCAAAATCAGTTATAAAGTACTAGCTAGTACTACTTTTCATTAATGACATAAAAACAAAACTACATTAAAAAAATATTACATTAAATTTCTTGATTTTTTTCCCCCTAAGACCAACTAGAGAACAAAGCTTCACAAATCTCAGTAAAAACTTCAATAATAACCTCATGATGATTTTGTGAATTTAAACTCAAAAAACATTCCAACAATTTCTCAAGATCTTTAGCTGCAAATATTTGATTTTCCATTATCATTTCCAACATTGAAACCCTAAAATCACTATAAGGATCACTTGATTTCTTCACCACCGCAAGACTACCTTTTACACCACCTTTCGCCGCCCTTCTCCGCCGTGTCTTTCGCCGGAAAGAATATTCTGATGAATCAGAATCAGTAAATGACCTTGACGAAAAAAGGGTATTATTGTCATCTTCTTCACTTTCTTCATCACTGCTGAAAAGACCCTTATAATCAATATTAGAAAATTCTTTAAAATCAAATCTTTTTATTTTTGTTTTTGTCATCTTTTTCTTTTTGCTCTTCTGCTTCTTCTTGGTTTTCTTTTCATAATATTTGTTCATATTTTTGAAGTTGCATTTCTCTTGATGGTCATAACTCAAGGGATAAATTGGTGATGTTGGTGGACATTTTCTTCCATTTGTCTCAGCTGTAAAAATAAAAAGACTTCGTCAAAAAGATTTCATCCGATACTGCTTCGCAAAAATTTATACCTAGTTTATAAATAATACAAAACAAATATTAATTCGAGAGTAGTTGCGAACAGATGCGGACCCAGAATTTTTACGCGACGGGGCATATTATTCTGCTTAACCAATGCTCACGAAATGCTTTTAGTGTTCAGATTGCCAACTGCTTTAAATTAAGCATTTTCAAGGTATATACGTATATATAAACAAAATTTTGGCCGAAGTTTACAGGGTCCGATGGCCCCTCGCCCATACACATGGGTCCGCCTTTGGTTGCAAAATCAAAAATTTCGCGAAAGATGTTAATTAAATATTTAATACATATACAACAACAACAACAAACCCAATATATTTTCACCAGGTGGAGTATGTGAAGAGTAGTCTGTACACAAACCTTGCTCCTACCTAACAGATAGAGAGACTGTTTCAAATAAACCCTCAGCTCAGAAAGTATAATAAGAAGAAGGATATTATATATTTAATACATTATCTATTGACCTATATACGCAATATTTAATTTTTTGACGAAAAGTGTTCAACTAACCGCCCTTAACATTACGTCATTGTTTGAGACACACAGGTAAAATCTTAAAACAAACATAGTACTGAACGGAAACTATTACTTACAAGTTGAATTGTGACAATAGACCGACACTGCTGTTTGCATAAAATTTCTGCGTACGCCACTGTTAAAAAGTGAACATCTTTGTTGTTGTGTTTGGAAATTTTGAGGGTATTTTGGTGCACAAATGGAAGGAAATGGACGAGGTTTTGGAGAGAAAAGTTCAACTAATTGGTAATGTTGTTGACGATTTTTAGGTTGAAAAATTGGTTTATTATCAATGGCATCAGAAATATTCTTGGATTTGCATGAACCAAACGAAGATTTAAACATTCGAGAAATTCTTGTTTTGAATTTATTCTCCATTTGAGAAGAAAGAAAAGAAGAAAAAGAAGAAGAAGAGGAGGAGAGAATTATTATACAATTATGAGTATATGAATGAGAGTTTATATATAAAGTAACTGAAGAAGAACAGCTTTGAAAATGAGAATTCTTTTTTTAAAAGGTCTGATAATGCAACTTTTTGCTGTTTTTTGTCCTTTTTATTGTCCTTTTTATAACCAAATTTCAACGTCACTAAGTTTAGTCCACCTTAACTTTTTCCCTGAAATCTGAAAACATTTCATGCATGGGGCTCCCTTGATAGACGTTGATATGATTAATATATAATATATAAATTATTGGAGCTAACAAATAAATTCAAATGAATTTAATTTATATACACTGATACTAATATAACGTAAATGATTTATATGTTATCGTATGACGTAGTAAGTAATCTGTTTTATTTTTCAGTAATTTCTCACTTATGTAATGTTATATAATTTGTAATTATCTTCTATATTGTCGGTGTATAAAAGTTAGACAAAATTTGAAAGACAACAATATTAAACGGAATTTAGCTCTTACGGAGTGAAAAATTGTCCACAAAAATTAGGATATATTGAAAATAAGACAGGTTACAACAAGTTTAATTAATAAACTTAAAACACACAAAAAGCTACTATACTACTAAAAGTCTATAATGTAGGGGACCAAATGAAGGAATTATTCAAATAATTCAATGAAAAGTATTTGTTTATTTTTTGAATTCAAATTGCAAAGGAAATTTGTAAGTGTATTAGCTCCAATAATTTATGATCTAACTAATAAACGTTCCAAAGAAAAACAATAAAGTTATTAATATTGTAAGTAAGAAAAGGAATGTATCCCGTCAATAAAAACATTCCTCCGAAAAACATGGATACAACTCCGTTACTATGAATAAAATAGGATTTAACATGGTTATGGAGGTTTACAATGCTCGAAGTCTTGAACCCTAGTTCTTCAAATTACTACTTAGATTTTTTTTCTTCTTTTTTTTACAGAGGCAAATCTAGAAAATGCAGTTTATGAATTTTTATAGCAATTTCATGTTAATATACTAAGAAAAAAAAGTTGGATTTATAAGTTAATTATATATAATATAATTTAGACAAAAGTTTAAGCAGTAAGTTACGTGATAGATCCACCCTGTTTGTTTGTGCGCAAAAAGAAGTAGCTAAGAGGATAAATATTTCTACACATTTCAATACTAGTGGTTGTACTTTGAAAAAACTGAAGTTGAAAAGATGGTTTCTTTTTGTTGAAAAACATCAAATTAGAAGGAAAGGCTTAGGGTGGATCAGTGGCGGACCAGGATTTTGTGCAAGCGGGTTCAATCCTAGAAGTACATAACTTTAGTCATAAAATAGTAGTTGTCAAGTGGGTTTAAATAAAATATTTATACAAAATTTACGCTGCTTTAATCGTAATTTATACATGTACACAGTATTATTCTTTGGTGAAGCGGGTTCCGTTGAGCCCGCTTTCCACCACGTGCGTCCACCACTGGGGTGGATACCTAGGCCGAAGAGTGGGAAGAACGTAGTAATTGACGAAATACTTTAAAAAAAATTGAAAATTAATACAGATCCAGAAGATCATTTGATAAAGATAGTGTGTGTGCATCGAGAAGATCGTTTTTCTTTCTCTCTGCTATCCCATCCATTAAACTATCTATTGAATACATAGTTGTATTCGTATATGAACAACAGTGTATGTGTGTGTATAAGAGAAAATGGGTCTTTGTGTAATTAGAGGAGGTTAGACGGTTAAGTGGTTAGTTAGATACAATTGTCAACCACTAACCACCAATATAAAAACAACCCCTCCCCTTGTATTATAATCAATCGAACAATAACATATCTTCTTCTTCCTCACTCTCAATTTATCTTCTCTCACTTGCATGTCATTTACAGTAGAAGATTCGATAGATTCTATTATGGTATCAGAGCGACGGTCTTAGGATTTACAGCTCCGATCTAAGCTCCGCCAAAAATCGGGAAACAAAGCACTAACGAAGCTCAATTTTGAGAATCCATAACTGAAAATGATGTTGCTTCACTTAACCACAATCATCCGCTATTTTTACAAGCTGCAGATGCTCCGGGACTCGTATTGATACCTCTCAAACTCACAGGGCCAAAAGGTTATGCCCTTTGGAGCAGAGCGATGAAGTTAGCACGACGAGGAAAGAGTAAGCTTGGTTTTGTCGACGGTACTTGTGTGAAAAGAAATTACAAAGGAGAATTGGCGTAGAATACTTGACTTTTCCATGTGCAATACCACAAAAAGTATTCCCCCCTAAAGCTCAGCTCTGCGAAGGCCTTTCGGAGATTGACCTTTCTTTCTCTTCTTCCCGGTCTGATCGGTCGAGCTCTCGTAATCGATCGCGCATATGTCCATTTCGTTCTGGCTAGCGCTCATCTCCAGCTCTGTTTCCAACCTTTAATTTAATATATCATTCCCAGAGCAATGGGAAAAGTGCAATGATATTGTGTTGTTATGGATTGGAAGCACCGTGTCAAGTGAATTGATGTCGAGCATTGTGTACGCGTCAAATGCGAAGAATTTTTGGAACAATTTTCAGGAGAGATTTGACAAATATAATCTCACCAGAATTTATCATCTTTGGAGTGCAATTGCGGCTCTAAGGCAAGGTATGGATTCTGTCACCAGCTATTATTCGAAATGAAGGATTTATGGGATGAACTTGATGTATTAGCCTCTTTGCCGTCTTGTGATTGTGAGGAATCTAGACCTTCTGTAGATCATTTGAAAAACATAAGGTTGTTGCAATTACTTGTGGGATTAAACGAAAGTTACAGCAATATGCGCAGTAATGTGTTGGCAAAAAGACCAGTTGTGACTGTTAATGGGGCTTATGCTATAGTTAGCCAAGAGGAGAGTAAGAGGACCTTAGGTGTCATAGATACACATAGAGATCCACTCGCAATGTTAGCAGGAAGGGATCAAGACTTTAGACCTAGAAAGGTCGGCTTAATATATGAGTATTGTGGGTATAAAGGACATCCGGGGGGGGGGGGAATTGTTTTAAAATAATTGGATATCCACCAGATTTCAAAGGCAAAAAGAAGAATCAGACAGCCGGAGGAAAGGCATATGCCAACAATGCAAATGCAAATATAACTACTACAAAAGAAGAAAGACCAATACCAATAATTCAAGCACCGGGACAATTCTTTACAGAAGAGCAGTACAAGCAATTGGTTAATCTGTTATCAAAGCCTAATGCAGGGGAATGTTCTGCAAATATGACTGGTATAATTTCTTTATTGTCTAGTGCAAATATGTTTGATTGGGTGATAGATTCAGGGGCAACTCATCATGTCACATGTTGTACGGATGTTCTAAAGGATATTTAAAGTGCTAATAGCCAAGGAATATAAGGAGTGCAAGTGCCTACAGGAAATAAGTCAAAAATCACTCACACGGGAAATACAAATATATTAGAAAATAAGAAAGTGAAGAATGTGTTGTATGTGCCAGATTATAAGTTCAACCTACTATTAGTCTCTAAACTTACTAAAGATCTCTGGTGCTCTGTCATTATTTTCCCTGATTTTTGTATATTTAAGGATCTTTACAGTGGCAGAGTGATGAGGATTGGTAAAGAGCACATTGGATTATATACTAAAGGAGAACATAACACTAGCAACAACAAGATGTTTTGTGCAGCAATGGATTAATATTGAGCTCTGACACCTGAGATTAGGACATGTATCAAAAAAGGCAATGGAAAGTATAACATCTCTTAGGAATAAAGTTGATTCTCAAGCTCAACAAAACTGCAAAGTTTTTCCTTTGGCTAAGCAATGTAGGTTGAAATTTCTTATAAGCAATAGTAAACCTACTAGTTTTTTTCAATTAGTCCATCTAGATGTGTGAGGGCCTCACAAAGTCCCTACCTATGACAGAAAGCATTACTTTATCACTATTGTGGATGACTACAGTAGGTACACTTGGGTATGCTTGATTCAGTCTAAATGTCAAGTAGCTATTGTAATAAGGAACTTTGGTGCAATGATAAGAAATCAGTTTGATGTTGGAATTAAGGTGCAGAGAAAAGATAATGGTACAGAATTCTTTAACTCTCAGTGTAACGAATTATTGGCTTCCCTTGGCATCATACACCAAAGCAGTTGCCCATACACTCCACACAAAAAATGGGATTGTCGAAAGAAAAAATAGATACATTTTACAAGTTGCATGAGCTCTGAAATTTCAGAGTTCAATACCACTAAGATTCTGTGAAGACTACATCAAAATTGTTACTCCCTCCGTTCTAATTTATGTGAACCTGTTTGGATGGGCACGGAGTTTAAGAAAAAATGAAGACTTTTGGAATTTGTGGTCCTAAACAAGTCAAAAAGGGGCCCAGAGTGTTTGTGTGGCTACAAAAGCTTCTCGTTGAGGGTATACTTTTAAGTTTAAGCTAAATTATTACCAAATTTAGAAAGGGGTAATTTTTTTTTGGAACGGACCAAAAAGGAAATAGGTTCACATAAACTAGAACAGGGAGCATATATTTGATTAACAAATTTCCTACTGAGACCTTGGAAAGTAAGTGTCCTTATGAGATGTTACATAACGAACCTGCCAAGCCGGACCATATAAGGGTATTTGGGGATTTATGTTTTGCAAGCAACCTTCCAGAGGAGATAAATTTACAGCTAGATCAAAGAAGTGTGTCATTATAGGATACTTAGAGACTCAAAAGGGGTACAAGTTATATGACTTAGACTCTAGAAAAGTAATGACGAGTAGAGATGTTACATTTAGAGAACATCTTTTTCCATTTGAAGGCGAGGCAGATGCAAATGAAGATCTGTTTCCTTGTGAACCAGTGGATGTTACTCCTGATGAGACAAATCAGCCTCATCATAGAAATAATCCACATTGTAGCAATGTTCCTACTACAATTCATATTGCTGAGCAAGCTGTGTCAGAACTACTTATATCACCACCAACAACTCCACCATCAGCCACACTAGAGCTACAAGTAGAACCTCATACACTACCTGTATTGCAGTAACCAGATGCAGACCATGCTGCAGTACTAGATGCAGACCAAATAGAAGACTATTCAAAGGAAGCACCAGCTGAAGAACTACCACATCAAGAACATACTATACATGCAGTGTGCACTAGAAAATCTGGCAGAACTTCCAAAACTTCTATTTGACTCAAAGATTATGTGACTACAATTAAATCAACAAAGCTTACACCATACACTATCTCTAATTTCATCACTTATGATCACCTATTTGAGCACTACAAATCCTTTTAGGATCATTCTCAGAACCTACTGAACGTAAGTCCTTCAAGGAAGCTTGTCTTGACAAAGACTGGATAGATGCATTGGAAGCAGAAATTAAAGCACTTGAAGACAATGCAACATGGGAACTGGTAGACCTTATTCCTGGTAAGAAAGCTATAAGCTAAAAATGGGTGATCAAAATTTAATATAAGGCAAATGGGGAAGTAGAAAGGTTTAAAGCAAGGCTGGGAGAAAAAGGCTACACACAAAAGGAAGGATTAGACCGCCATAAAACATTCTCTCCTATTGAAAAGATGGTCATTGTCAGGACCATCATCAGTATAGCAGCCTCTAAAGGATGGAATCTCTTCCAAATGGATGTAAATAATGCTTTCCTGCAGGGTGATCTTTATGAAAAGGTCTACATGTGCTTGCCTCAAGGATTCCACAAGCAGGGGGAGCAGAAGGTATGTAGGCTGCTGAAATATTTGTATGGGTTAAAACAAGCTTCCAAACAGTGGAATATCAAATTAACTGGGGAAATATTAGTAGCTGGTTATGCACAAAGTCTCTATGATCACTCATTGTTCACAAAAAGAGCTGGATCAGATATTGTCATTATCCTACTCTATGTAGACGACTTGCTCATCGCTGGAAGTAATCTTGTTCTTGTGGAGGCATCCAAACAGATATTACATAGTTCATTCAAGGTGAAAGATCTAGAAGAACTTAGGTATTTACTTGGGATTGAAGTTCTAAGGTCAAACAAGAGAGTACTTCTTACTCAAAGGAAGTATGCACTTCAATTAATCTCAGATGTTGGACTTGCAGCTGCTAAACCTATTAACACACCTATAGAGCTCAATCAGAAGTTGACAACCATTGATTATGGCACACATGCAAAATTGCAGGATGTAGGAAGCTACCAAAGACTTATTGGAAAGCTTATTTGCCTAATAGTAACCAAGCCAAATTTATGTTTTGCAGTCCATGTATTAAGTCAATTTATGCAGCATCCCAAACAGTCCCATTGTGATGCAGCTCTGCGAGTGGTCAGATATGTTAAAGGTGCCCTAGGCCTTGGTCTTATACTGCATAACTCTCTCGTAGATCACCTTTCTGATTAGGTAGGGTGTCCAAACACTAGGAGAACAGTAACTTGTTACATTGTCAAGCTTGGGGACTCCCTGCTCTCGTGGAAATCAAAGAAGCAACCCACAGTTAGCAGGAGTTCAGCAGAGGCTGAGTATCGCAGTCTTGCTGCAACAATTGCAGAAATTACTTAGGTACTAGGATTGCTTAAGGAGCTACAAGTTGCAGTTGATGTTCCAGTCAATTTCTACTGTGATAACAAGGTACAAATAGCTGCTAATCTCATATTCTATGAGCGAACTAAACATAACGAGATTGATTGTCACTTCATTCGTGAAATGATCAAGGCAGGATTGATCAGTCTTAAATACATTCCTACAATCCTACAACTAGTTGTATTCGTATATGTAAAGCAGTGTATGTGTGTCTATAAGAGAAAATGGCTCTTTGTGTAATTAGAGGAAGTTTGGCGGTTAAGTGGTTAGTTAGGTACAATTGTCAACTACTAACCACCGATATAAAAGTAACCCCTCCCCTTGTAATATAACCAATCAAACAGTAACAGATCTTCTTCTTCCTTTCTCTCAATTTCTATCTTCTCTCACTTGCATGTCATTTACAGTAGAAGATTCGATAGATTTTATTACTATCACTATCGAGATAAGTTCGTGTGATGACCCAAAAGGGTCATCCTGTGAAAATTTAACTAAAACTGTATTCTGAGGCCCTGAAAGTCTCCGTTAATCTCACCTTGATATGCGTGCGCAGCCCGGGCGCGTAGCCGCGAAGCTGTTATGTGGAAAATTGATAAAAGGAAGTTTTTATAATAATCATTTGATTAAAGCTGACTTTGGCCAACATTTTGGGTAAACAGACTCGGACCCGTGATTTGACGGTCCCGGAGGGTCCGTAGGAAAATATGGGACTT
>ML262094.1:0-19749 GCA_005239495.1 Nicotiana undulata
TACACTTGTAAATTGATTCATCGACTTACAACCTACTCAGATGCATCATTGAATATTAAAAACGAAGCGTCTCGACTCATATCAATTAATATTTTATAATTGATTCATCGACTTATAACCTAGTGATGAATGAATGTAATTCATAAACTCTGTTATAATACAAATAATGAATACTATTATATCAATTAATAAAATAATATTATATTGGTTTATCAATTCATTAATTATTCATACGTAGTAATGTATAAGATTGATCATCAATTACAATATAGTTTATGCGTGTGTATGAAATTACTCATATACTTCAATATAACTTAAAAATTTTATTTTACATAGATGTTATTATAATATAAAAGTAATTACATAGTTAATAATTATTTATAGTAATTATAGTTAAATAAAATAAATATTTATAGCTAAAAATAATTTTTTATAGCTTATAATATTAAAAACCAAAAAAGAAAAAACAAAACAATTTAATTTATTTTTTTAGAATAGCGACCAACGGTGGTCGCTATTTTCAATTTTATTTTTATTTTATTTTTAAATAGCGACTAACGTTGGTCGCTATTTTTGGTCAAACGGCCAAAACTTATTTACAGATCAAAAATAGCGACCAAAGTTGGTCGTTTTTCCTAATACCAGAGATAAAAACGGGTTTTCCCCCCATTTATTTTATTTCCTTCCCCAAAATTTCCCCAACTCTCTCTTTCCCTCCCCTTCTCTATTTCACTCACCCAAATCCCATCCCCCACCCCGCGCCACCACTGCCCCACTTGCTCGTCGCCGCCTCGCCGCCCACTGCTCGCCGGCCACCACCACTGTCGCCCCCCTCTCTCTCTCCTTCTCCACCTAAAAAAAATCAAGGTTAGAATTATAACCTTGAATCTTTGTTATTTCTAGTGTGTGTGTGTGTTACAATATTTGATGTATTGTAGTTTATTGTTTCAATTAGTGTTTCAATTCTTTGAACATTGTATTTTATTGAGGATTAGGGTTTAGGTCTTGTTTTAATTAGTTTTGTTAATTAATTTTATTAACTAATTAGTTTAATTAGTGTTGAATTTAGTTTAGTTAGATTTGAATTATACTTTGTATTGTCTTGATAGTTTAGTTAGAATTTAAGGTTTAGGATATGAATTGAAATTTCGGAGAAAGGTCAGATATATCCCTATCTACTATCCTTATACTAATCGATCAAAATTGTCCTTACCGTCTTACTAATGAACATAATTGCCCCTCATTTGACGGAAGGGACACGTGGCAACCTTCTAAGTATTTTTTTTATACCAACCCGTTATCCATATTGAATACCCAATATCCATAACCCTAAACCGACCTATCCGACGACTTATTTCATCTCCTTCACAAGAAAAGCTCCTTCCTCCAAAATATGAAAGTGTGAGAAAATCGTGGTCCTTAAATTTAATAGTAAATTCTTCCAGCGAGCAGCAGTTAATCTCTTTGATTTAAGCAATTTAACACCACGATTCACTTCTCAAGAAAACAATGTTTAAAAGAATTTCAGTACAGAGACAATTCAAGTTCAAAGAACTCCAAATTTGTAGTGATATTTGCAACCTCAATTCTCAACAACAAACATTATAAATTAGAATCAGATTAATGCTCGACTGCCAACTGCAACGTACTATCAAATCCTTCAATTTTATTTTTTCCATCATAGAAGCACTAACAAGATTTTTCACGCATAGTTGCTTGAAGTTTTCGACTCGGAAAGTAAAGATTTTTTTTTTAGCCTCAAATCTGATTCACCAAGGAACCCCGCAACTCTTTTACTTGCAGATCTAATCTATGATTTTAGCTCAACAAAATAGACCCAGATAATTACATCAATAGAATAATTCTAACACTTCAATAATTTTGGTTCCAACTTGGATAACTTAAGAACCCAGCAGTTGGAGTTCCATTATTTTTACCCAATTCTGTAATCAATTGCTAGCATAACTCTGAGTCAAGAGCAGCTCCAAACAATCAAACCAATTTTTGAATTTTCAAGTATCCAACAGCACAAAATTTCCTTTCCGTAATTTCCTTCTTTTTTTTTGGTATGATTTCTGATCTGTAAATCAAGAACAATTTCTTAGTCTATAGTCTGAAACAAAAAAGATTAAATTTGTAAGAAATTTGGAAGCATGCAGGAAGGAGTTTCCTTGGGAAGGAGATAAACTAAGAAAATGGACGAATATTTAGTTGATTGAGTCTTGGGATGGGTCAAGTATAGGGTTATGGATATCGGGTATCCAGTATGGGCAATTGATTGGGTATTAAAAATGTTTAGAAGGCTGCCACGTGTCCCCTCCGTCAAATGAGGGGTAAATATGTTTAACAGTAAGACGGTAGGGGTAATTTTGATCGATTAGTATAACGGAGGACAACTTTAAACAATATTTGATAGTAGAGGGATATATCTGACCCTTTTCCGTTGAAATTTTTGGATATGAATTAGAATTTTAGTTTATGAATTGAAATTTTAGGATATGAATTGAGCCTTTAGGATATGAATTGAACCTTTAGTATATGAATTGAACTTTTGTGGATATGAATTAAAATTTTAGGATATGAATTTAAATTTTTGTGTATGAACTGAAATTTTAGGATATGAATTGAGCCTTTAGGATATGAATTGAACCTTTAGGATATGAATTTAACTTTTGTGGATATGAATTAAAATTTTAGGATATGAATTGGACTTTTAGTTTATGAATTGACATTTTTGTGTATGAATTGAACTTTTAGGATATGAATTGAGCCTTTAGGATATGAATTGAATTTTGTGGATATGAATTGAAATTTTAGGATATGAATTGAACTTTTAGGATATGAATTGAAATTTTTGTGTATCAATTGAAATTTTAGGATATGAATTGAGCCTTTAGGATATGAATTGAACCTTTAGGATATGAATTTAAATTTGTGTATGAATTGAGCCTTTAGGATATGAATTGAACTTTTGTGGATATGAATTGAAATTTTAGGATATGAATTGAGCCTTTAGGATATGAATTGAACTTTTGTGGATATGAATTGAAATTTTAGGATATGAATTGGACTTTTAGTTTACGAATTGAAATTTTTGTGTATGAATTGTACTTTTAGGACATGAATTGGACTTTTAGTTTGTGAATTGAAATTTGTGTGTATGAATTGAAATTTTAGGATATGAATTGAGCCTTTAGGATATGAATTGAACCTTTAGGATATGAATTGAACTTTTGTGGATATGAATTGAAATTTTAGGATATGAATTGAAATTTTAGGATATGAATTGAGCCTTTAGGAGATGAATTGAACCTTTAAGATATGAATTGAAATTTTAGGATATGAATTGAAATTTTAGGATGTACAATAGGAATTATCCTAATCGGCGGGGATTGCGGGAGGATTTTTTAGAAGAGGTTGATGACTTTATTAGACATGCAATGGAACTTCCACCAAGAATAACTTGGATATAGTACCTGGAAGAGTGGGTCTTCCACCAAGAGATGTTTGGAGACATTTGTTGCTTATAAAGTGCACATATCACGTTCATGCAGAGTTCAACATCCTTCTCTTCCAAGAAAAACGTTTTACCTTTAATTCTTTTTATTAGAATTTCCATACTTTTGTCACTCAAATCATTGTCTGAATCCGAAGAAATATCACCAATCCCATTAAGCGTGTACGGATCACACTTGGAAGAAAGTTGAGAATAAAACTTCCTTTCGTCTTTGTCATCACAGAGTCTTATGATCCCCGTTTTATGGGAACTGCCATGAGCAACGGGCAGCTTTCCAGTACCTTCAACCTTGTTACTCTCAATTAAACTTCTTTTCCTCTTGGAAAATGAAGTAGAGAATTCCTCTATAACCTCTTCTTTTATCTGCTTAGGAAATGTTAAATTCTTACCTACACCATCACTGTTTGAAACACATGCCATTTCCTTCTCATCATCATTGTCGTTGTAACGACCTGACTGGTCGTTTTGAGATCCAGCGTGTCGTTCAGCAGCTGGGAGTCACGAACAGCTTCATTTCAGGTATATTGACTTGTGCATATGGTCGGAATTGAAATTCAGGAAGTTCGGAGCGGCGGATTTAAAGATATATTTATGGGAGCGGGTCGTACGCCACGGTGGATTTAAAGATACATTTATGGGAGTGGGTCGTACGCCACGGCAGGTTCAAAGATACATTTATGGGAGCGGTCCATACGCCACGGCGGATTTAAAGAAAGGAAATTACTTATTTACTTATTATCAGAAGTTATTTGGATTACATTGCCTTATGTATATATTTGTTGTTTAATTGCCTTCACATGTCTACTGCTTTCAGCATATTATGTCCTATTTATATTGTTGGACCTTATTGAGTGTCAAGTCGACCTCTCGTCACTACTTCTTTGAGGTTAGGCGGGATACTCGCTGGGTACATATATGTATATGTACTCATGCTACACTTTCTGTGCATTTTGTTGCACATGTATCTTCATAGTTCAGTGATTGATTTGGAGGCTTGCTCGGGCTGCATTCATCTGGAGGCGTTCCGCAGTTGACAGAGTCTCCTTCTTTCTATATCTTTACATTGTATCTCTATTGCTTTTGTCCCATTTATTTCTTGGACAAGAGTTGTATAATTGTATAATTCTTAGAAACTTCTCATGTACTTGTGTCATCGGGTTCTGGGGATGTGTTGAGTCTTGTTTTATTGAATTAAATAGATTTCCTATCGTGTTTAATTTACAAAAGTTTATTTATTTGATTATGAAAAGTAATGAAAGCAGCGATTCCAAAATTGTTAAACAGGATGGTATTTCAACTGATGAAGGGGTTGGCTTGCCTGATAGTGGTGTCCGGCGCCATCACAACCCATAGGTTTTGGGTCGTGACAATGTGGTATCAGAGCTCTAGGTTCCCCTAGGTTTCACGAGTCATGAGCAAGTCTAGTAGAGTCTTACGGATCGGTATGGAGACGTGTGTACTTATCTTCGAGAGGTTGCAGTGTTGTTAGGAGTACTTCCCTTCTTGATATCTTATCGTGCAATTTGATTTCTCTCAGGCTTATGCCTATGTTTCTTCCTACTCAATCCTATACGTCGCAAAGCGCTTCCTATAATCGAGAGTTTGAAGAATTGTAATGGGGCTACAGATGCGGTACGTGATGTTTTTCATGCATAGTCGAATGGACTGTTGTTGTCGCCCTGCAGAAGAATACGATGTTATTTCAGCTCAATAGTTGTGTTCCTGAGAGCCTTGAGGCTATGCTCGGATAGTGATGGTGTTTCGATTGGTTATCGGGCGATGTTGATATGGCGGTAGAATGCTTGCCCATGTGTTGGGGGTGATGAATGGCTTGAAGGGAGGTCTTCTCTGATTGTGGTTTCGAGATTTCAGTATTTTAGTTCCGATAGAGGAAAGGCATTTGGATTATGAATGGTCCGATTTGGGTTGATAAAGTATTGAAGCTGGGTGTCATTGGGAAAGGTGGAATATTCACCTGTGATGTGGTATCGTCGTTTGATCGAATAGAACATGTTAAGTTCGTCGGTGTTGTAGTTCTTCGGTTGCATTGGGATAGAGTGTTGTGAAGCAGTGTTGAAGAAGCAGTTTTTATAGACCGTGGTGTGCGGTGGTTAAAGTATGGAATGAGCGCTTCTAATGAAGGCAGCTCAAGAAAGATGATCTTCAGAGAGTTTGAAGTCGTGGTGATCTGGTGGTTCAAGAGCTACAGAGAATGATATTGAATTGAGGCCGCAATTGAGAAGCATGCGATGAAGGAAGTCATGTAAGAAGTGTCAGATAGCGGCTAATCTCTAAATGCCTGGCGTCAGAGATGGAAGTCGGGTAACTTCTTAAGGGAATGAGTCCAACTAAGTAAGAAGTGGCAGTATAGCCTATGAGTTCAGTGGTAAGGCGGTGGCCTGCCTTGAGGAGGAATTGAAGTGATTTGAAATTTTTTGTGGACAGGGAGTAGGTCCACAAGCTTAAACCGAAATGTTGGTTATTCGGCGGAAGGCTGGATGCAACACATATGAGATTATTAGGGATGAGGAAGGATGCGTTATGGCAGGTGAATTTGAGGATATCGGGGCGCATTCAGTAGATGCCCCTGAGAAGCGGACGGACTGGTAAAGATGGTGAATGAGAGCAGGCTGAGGATGGGGTGTTGATGCCATAGGGGGTGTAGCACAGTATTGTCAGACGGTGTCAGTTGGTGATTTCTGCAGGTGGGTTATTTTTAGGTATAGGTTAGCAGGTATTTCTGGGAATAGGTTAGTGGGTATTTCTAGGAATAGGTTAGCAGGTATTTCTGGGCATAGGTTAGCGGGTATTTCTGGGTATAGGATAGCGGTGGTATGGTTAGTAGTTCTCTGTAAGGAATCATAGCGGCGATTCGTTAGGAGGCAGAATGGGCGAATGATGCTAGGGATATTTGGGTACTTGAGGAATGCTAAATTCGAAAGGGCTGACGGATTGGTTGAGCAAGATCACGCTAGCAAGGGAGGAAGGATCCCAGCACGGGTCTAAAGTGAGATAAGGGGGTAGCTTTGGGCTAAGTGGGGGAGTCCCACCACCTGTAGTTAGATTGTAGGGTTGCGTCATCATGGGAGTGCAGAATTGCCAGTGTATCAGCAAAGTTGTTACAGCTAGGATAAAGGAGTGAATCGGTAAGTGAGCATGGCATATGAGAAAAATGTGCAAATTGGTCCTATTGGACCAGGGATAGGCTCTGGAAGACTAAGAATTTGTGCTTAACACATAGGCAAGTGGTAAAGGTAGTGACTCAGTCACGTGCTTCATTGAAAAGCATGTTCATGTGCTAGAAGAGCCTTGGAGTTGATTGTATACGGGGCCAGCCAGAGTGGGTGACTCTCAGCAGCGGCCCTAATGAATTTGAAAGTTTGAAATTGTGGTGTGCAAGGGTTTCAGGAAACAGTATGATTAAGAATCGAGCTTTTGCAGTATAATCTCTGAGGAGAAGGAGACTAGTTGGAGTGTTCTATGTTATTTCAAAACGCAGGGTAGTGTTGGAAGAGTGAGAGAAATAAACTCCGAGTTGTAGAAAGGTTTTCAGGAGGTTGCGAGACGGGTTGCGGAGTTTAGGCAGCATGGTCTCGTGAATCAAGGTCACTCGGGACGAGTGAGGGTTGAGTTGCTATGAGTTGAAATGAGATACTATTATCTTTGAGGCAATTAAAGATGATTAAGAGAAGATGTATTGGTTAGCCATGAGGGAAACGGTGCTTGTTCGGCAGTGATCAGTTCTTTCGGTATGATTGGGCATGTGTATGGTTTGTACAGATGTGTGTGGGGATTGTCGGCCATCGTAATAGATTTCAGTTGGAAGCATTCAAGTGTTATGTCCTGTCAGGTGTAGGCGGATCCCGGAAGGTTATGGTGGTTCAGTCCACTACCTAAGGATTTGTATGTATTGTGAGGGTGAGAACTCACTTGTATGTTGCTATGGTTTTCATGAATTGAGCAAGTGAAAGATTTCTATATGTGATGAAGGGCTCACCCTATTAGTGGTTCAGAAGTCCTGATGGAATTCCTATGCCATCCCTTATCGGCATGTTAGGTGCAGTAAGCAGTATGTACTGGAAGTAAGAATCGAGATTTGCAGTTCAGTGTTGACAAGGATGTCACGGGCTCAGAGGAGCAAGAACAAAGGATTTGAATGTTTAAGAATAAGCTGATGTTGTCTTCAGTGTCACCTGAGATCGGTGTTGGGTGAAAGAGGCTTTGTATCCTGATTACGGGTCATTAAATTGTTTTGCAGCCTTGGGGTGGTCGGTAGTATGGATGTGCATACTGGCTACCTGTGTGAAAAGTCGTGGGAGCGTGACCACGGGAAGATTATGTAAGTGTGACTTGTAGTCACCTGATTGATTGAAGATTTGGACCAAGTACAAGGAAATGCAATATTGCTTAATTGAGAATATGTGCCTTAAAGGTGTTTGGTCCAGTTGGTTGTGGATCGTGGGGTGTTTGTCCCTGCTATGATGATCGCTCTTGTGTATTATTAGAAAAGGTGGGTTATTATGAACCCAGGCAAGGCTATCAGCCTAGTTCAGTAAGAGCAGAATCATCTTGAAGTGAATGAATGGATTTTAGTAAGACTATGGGCTTCATGCGAGCCAGATGTGTTCATTTCTGTATAGCGCTCCTCAAGGAGGGGTATGTGGATATCAGGTGTTGTCCCGTATTCGTCAAATTTATGTGATACTATGATCGTGTCGTGCGTGTGTGAAGCGACTTGATAAATTCTTATGTGTTGAGATTCCACGTGGCGATGAGGTTAAGTGAGCAGAATGGCTCTTGAGATTCAGATTATATATCACACCTCAGTTGTGCTTGAGTTTTGTGGCATATGGCTCTATCAATCTCCCCAGAATGGTATTATGCACTCAGCGTGCTTGTGACCGGTGTCAGTAAATTGTATTAGTGAGCAATTCAGCTCTGTGTATATATTTCTTTATGTAAATTCTATGATGGGATCGGGGGGCACGCCGCCACGGGTATGTTATTGGGATCGGGTTGCGCGCCGCAGCAGTGTGATGTTGAGTAAGACTCCTATAATGATTATTCTTGTGTTTTACTTCCTATTTCTTTGAGGAAAGTTCATATTTATAGTGTGAGTCGGGTAGTCCCTTCCTGATGTCGTTTCCTTATGTGTCGTGTTCGAATTGTGGCCTATTGGCGCATTGTGACGTCGTGTGAGACTGTTGGTTATGCCTGGGGGATTGGTTATCTGAGCAGTTCATTCTGGGTGAGACGAGATTTATAAATTTGGGATCGGTGTGATAGGATTATGCGAGTATATTGCAAGGGAGTTGCCATTATTGGTTTTCAATGAGATGATGATCTAGGTTTAGAGAAAAGATTTAAACGTGTGGTTAACTCTACAGATGATTATGAATTTCCACACATCTCCTCTGTGGTGGTGATATCGTCAGCGTTATAGCAAAATGTATGAATGTAACTTATAAGGTGCTTTGAGAGCATCAAATTCGCAGAACTTTGGCTATTAAGATCCAGGGGGCGTCATTGTGGTCAGATAAGGGATCAGGCAGTGTATGGTGTTGATTCAGCAAAGGCACGCAGTTGTGTTCTGGTGCCTCGTGTGGTAGTTGATGCGGTGTTCAAATATTAGAATCAGGCCTGGCAGAGAATTTCAGATGTTAGAACTAAGTTCGAAGCCTATTGTATGTATAAAGGAGGATATTTAGATTTGATCAAGCTTATGTGCTCAACTGGGTTGTGGTAGCACGGGCAGGTGCACGAGGTGTTAATAGTGATTTCAGAGAATTCTGGGGCAGTTCTTGGCACGTTCGAGGACGAACGTCTGTTTAAGTAGGGGAGAATGTAACGACCCGGCTGGTCGTTTTGAGATCCAGTGCATCGTTCAGTAGTTGGGAGTCATGAACAGCTTCATTTCAGGTATATTGACTTGTGCATATTGTCGGAATTGAAATTCAGGAAGTTCGGAGTTGAATTTAAAGGAAAATTCTCATTTCAGAAGTCTTAAGTTGAAGAAATCGAGTAAGGCTGGGATTTTAAGTAAACGACCTCGGAATCAGGATCTGAAGGTTCCAGCAGGTTCGTATGATGATTTCGGACTTGGGCGTATTTCCGGAACGGGTTTTGGATAACCCAGGAACAGTTCAGCGCATATTGTGGAAAGTCAGTATTTTAAGGAAATTTCCTAAGTTTGACTTGAAGTACATTTCAATGATATTGATGTCCGTTTGGGATTCCGAGTCTGGGAATAGCTCCGTATGGTGATTCTGGAGTTGGGAGCGCGATCGGAAGTGAATTCGGATATCCGAAAGTCAATTTAAGGTCATTTGGCTAAAGATAGAAAACTGAAGGTTTTTGAAGAATTCAGCCGGAAATGGAAATTTTGATATCGGGGTCGGAATACGATTCCAAAAGTTGGAGAAGGTCCGTAATGTCGAATATGACTTGCCTGCAAAATTTGAGGTCAATCGTACGTGATTTGATAGGTTTCGGCGTCGGATGTGAAAGTTAGAAATTTCAAAGTTCATAAAGTTGGATTTTAGTGCGATTCGTGATTTCGGCGTTGTTTGATGTGATTTGAAGCCTCGAGCAAGTTCGTGGGATGTTATGGGACTGAGTCGTGTGTTTGGACGGGGTCCCGAGGGCCTCGGGTGTGTTTCGGGGTGGTTTCGGGGCATTTCAGAGTGAATTTGTTGTTGCTGGTTTCTGGTGCTGCTGGTGTTCTATGTGATCGCAGCCTTAGCTGTGCAATCGCGAAGAAGAAAGGTGAAGGGGGTGAGTTTGGCTTATGCAATCGCGGTCCCTTGTGTGCGATCGCAGAGAAGGATTTAAGGGGACTGGGCTTTTGGCCTATGCGATCGCGGAAGTGCAATGCGATCGCGGAGGGGAAGGCTGGGCGGCTTGTGCGATCGCGGGCGGTGTGCGATCGCGGAAGGAGGCAGCAGGTGACCTGTGCGATCGCTGGCAAGATGGTGCGATCGTATAGGTGTTGGTTCTGGGCAGTGATGATTTAAAACGGGATTTTGGCATTTCTCTCTCATTGTTTCAAAGCCATGGGCGATTTTTGGAGAGATTCAAGAGAGGATTTTCGTCATCTATGCTAAGGTAAGTTACTCCTACTCATTTCAAGTTAGATACAAGATTATTACATGGATTAGAACATGAAAATTAGGGAAAATTTGAGGAAAATTTGGAAGAAACCTAGAATTTGGAAATTTGGATTTTAGCCACGAATTGAGCATGAATAATTGAGTAAAATGTGTAATTGAATTAGTAAAGCTTCGGGTAGGGATTTTCTTCAAGAATTTTTGAGGTCCGGGCACGTGGGCCCGAGGGTATTTTGGTCATTTCATTGAGTCGGGCTGAGGAACTTTGTAATTTGAATTGATTATGATCTATTGAGTATATTTTCATTGAATTATCATTATTTGGATAGTTTGGGAGCGTTGCGCATCCATTTTTAGTTGTCATAGAGGCTTGGAGGCCGGTGATGGATCTTCGGAGCGAGGTGAGTCTCCTTTCTAACCTTGTAAGAGGGAACTGTCCCCATAGGTGTTCCACATGTTGTGTGTAATTGTTTGTGGGGGTTACGTACGCACCAAGTGACGAGAGTCTGTACGTAGCGGCTATTATTGTTATGTCCGGGTAGTTAGGCCCCACATCATGCCTTGTGTTCTTCTTGTGCTGAACTGTATGTTATGAAATCCTGCTATGTGTAGTTTTATTTCTCTGAGATTTACGGAAATAAAGAATAAAATGAAAGGAATTGTTTTACGGAAAATAAAATGAAAAGAATTGTTTTACGGAAATAAAGAATAAAATGAAAGAAATTATTTTACGGAAAATAAAATGAAAAGAATTGTTTTACGGAAATAAAGAATAAAATGAAAGGAATTGTTTTACGGAAAATAATATGAAAGGAATTGTTTTACGGAAAATAATATGAAAGGAGTTGTTTTACGGGAGAGTAAAATGAAAGGAATTGTTTTACGGGAAATAAAATGAAAGGAATTGTTTTACGGAAAAGAATATGGAAGGGGTTGTTTTACGGGAAGTAGTATGAAAAAATTTGTTTATGGAAAGTATTATGAAAAGGAAAGAATATTGTGTGTGCATGTGACCGCCTCGCAATTTACATTCCGCGAGCGATGTGTGATTTCCCCCACTCTTATAATTGTAATACATTTATGGGATCGGATCGTACGCCACGGCGGATTTAAAGATACATTTATGGGAGCGGGCCGTACGCCACGGCGGATTTAAAGATACATTTATGGGAGCGGGCCGTACGCCACGGCGGATTTAAAGATACATTTATGGGGCGGGCCGTACGCCACGGCGGGTTCAAAGATACATTTATGGGAGCGGGGCGTACGCCACGGCGGATTTAAAGAAAGGAAATTACTTATTTACTTATTATCAGAAGTTATTTGGATTACAGTGCCTTATGTATATATTTGCTGTTTAATTGCCTTCACATGTCTACTGCTTTCAGCATATTCTGTCCTATTTATATTGTTGGACCTTAGTGAGTGTCAAGTCGACCTCTCGTCACTACTTCTTCGAGGTTAGGCGGGATACTCACTAGGTACATATATGTATATGTACTCATGCTACACTTTCTGTGCATTTTGTTGCACAAGTATCTTTATAGTTAAGCGATTGATTTGGAGGCTTGCTCGGGCTGCATTCATCCGGAGGCGTTCCGCAGTTGACAGAGTCTCCTTCTTTCTATATCTTTACATTGTATCTCTATTGCTTTTGTACCATTTATTTCTCGGACAAGAGTTGTATAATTGTATAAATTCTTAGAAACTGCTCATGTACTTGTGTCACCGGGTTCTGGGGATGTGTTGAGTCTTGTTTTTTTGAATTAAATGGATTTCCTATCGTGTTTAATTTACAAAAGTTTATTTGTTTGATTATGAAAAGCAATGAAGGCAGCGATTCCAAAATTGTTAAACAGGATGGTATTTCAACTGATGAAGGGGTTGGCTTGCCTGACAGTGGTGTCCGGCGCCATCACAACCCATAGGTTTTGGGTCGTGACAGTCGCTAATGAGAACAACAATTTATCAAAGACACACCCTTCCATGTACTATATCCAAGTTATTCTCTGTATCCAAGTTCATTCCGAGTAATATTACTACGAGGATAATCACCAAAGCCACCAGACAACTTTATGATGCCAATGAAGCAAGATGAGTTATTCAATGAGACTCATATTGTAAAGAAGAAGAAAGAGACTGATCCAGAAAGGTGGGTTGAGGGCCGAGCCTCGACTGTACATGTAAGTTATTTACTTTTCATTAAGTATTTTGATTTACTTTTATATAAATTTTGAAATACTAATTCAATGTAATTTTTCTTATAGGGTCGCTTCACATCTGACGTGGAGGAATTCATACGCAGTCAGCCACCTAATGAGTCGGGCGAGGCAATCCAACTTTCGGACGAGGATGCTGAAAGAACACTTAGTTTTCCTTAGTTACTTTTATATACTTTGAACTAGACAATAGAACCGGTTTTCGAATGGGCTTGTAATAAGCGTTAACTTAGTTTTGTTAGTTTAATGTGTTAGTTCTATTGAACTTTATACTTTGTTGGTTTTAATGTTGTTGTTAATGTTGTTATTGTTGTTGTTGTGTTGTTGTTGTTGTTGTTGGTATTGTTGTTGTTGTTGCTTGTAATAGGATTTGGTATGCTGGCAGGTGGTGTAGCTGCCAAAACAGGCAGTTTCTGCCAAAATTATACCCAGAAAAGCGACCAACTTTGGTCGCTATTCTATTAAAAAAAATCTGAAAATTAGCGACCAATGTTGGCCGCTTAGGTATAAAAAAAAATTAATTCTTGAAATTAGCGACCAATTTTGGTCTCTTTTGTATAAAAAAATTTAAAAAAAACGACCAACTTTGGTCGCTATTTTCCAGATTTTAAAATATAACATTTGATTTACAGACCAAAGTTGGTCGCTATATATTGAATAATAATAAATAAATAAAAACGTAATTTAAATGTAGAGACCAACTTTGGTCGCTAAATTTATATTATTAAAATATTAAAGCGACCAAAGTTGGTCTCTATATTTGATACCCGGAATATTTGGTCCTTTACCTTAGAGACCAACAAAATAGCGACCAAGCCTGTTTGGACACTTTTTGGTCGCTTTTTCACTGTTTAGCGACCAACTTGGGTCGCTTTTTGTGGTCGTTTTTTTCCGGATTTTTAGTAGTGATCCTTCAGGTCTTCCGAAATATTTGTTTTCTTGACTTATATTGCATTTTGTCATAATGTCCGAAGAGCGAAAATTAGGGTTGCATTATATTGAGGGGTAAGGTTGTGGTGGAGAATAACTCAATACGCTATAGTTGTTCTCCACAATGTCATGTTAAGTTTCCATTTACAATGGAGTACGATAGATTGGTATCGTTGTTATGCAAAAAAATGAGTGTGAGGAACGTTCGGTTAATATTTAAGTAACCGGAAGATAACTGTATATTGTTACTCCTCAAGGGGTTGCTTGTTATGTTGAGTTTAACATCGAAGACGATGAAACTCAGACAAATATTTTGAGGACTCTGGGTGAATACCGGGAACTCCTTGTGATAAAAATGTTGGAAATGTACGTTAAGGCTGAAGACGTTCGCAATATTGAGGTTTCACAAAATAGGAATAACCCTCAATCATCGGGTGATTATTTTGGAGCACCTTTATCCGAACAGGTTCAGTTTGAAAGAGTTTGGACAGATCTTAACTTATCTCCACGGGAGAATGAGGAGTGAGGGCATAATTTCTCCCCAAGTTTATATAATCCACAAGCCGAGTGATAAATTTCAATTTTCCTTTGTACTACGATGTTTTCTTTTACGTATTATATTTTTATTAATAATCATATATTCCAAAGGGGGTACCGTCCGGATATTAATTTTACAAGCTACGAGCTAACGAACAGTTGGAATACGCCAAATTTTGGTGCGTTGGATCATGGTGGTCCATCCGGGATTCACCAGCAACAGGATAGTGTGCATCATGGGATATCAACATATTATGATTTGTAAGTTAAGTGATAATTTTTATATGTAATATTTGGATGAATTTGAGAAACTCATTATTTTATTGGTTGTGCAGTGAAAACGAGTAACTTGAAGATCATGTACTTACTCAATTGTACTAAATGTCTGTAAAGGTTCAATTTGCAAAATTTCTGAAATAAATTTATGTTTCTAATAGGGTTAATTCAAATTTATATTTAGCATTAAAGATTAAATACAACAATTTAAAATATTCCCCAAGAAATAAATAACAATTTTCATTCGCCATTATCGTCACTGTCTGGCACTATCTCATTGTCATTGTCTTCATCTTCTTCGTCAACATACGCACTCTTCTGGACCGAGGGCATCGCAATCTAGGTCCCATTTGACACACATTCCTCGTATTTAATCTTTATAATCAATAAGACCACTTGCTTGATTTCTACAATAATATGGGACTCATACGTCCAACGTCTGCGATAGAAACTTTGGTAGTCCCTCCCACTCGATTCCATTTCATGATGAACGGATAATGCCTTTTCCATCTCTAAAATCTCCTTCATCAAATGTTGACTTACTTCTGGTTCATATTTGTGTGTGTTTGTTTGGAAGGTTGGAGACAGTGTTTGTGGTACAACTAGCACATGTTGGTGGCATAGTACTTCATAATCACACCATTTTGAATAAAGGGGAACCCATTGTAGATTTTTGCCCCAAATTCGCATACCTTCACGCTTTGTAGAATGTGCTTCGCCCTCAATAATATGCCCTGCAACTTTGCGATCGGTGTGCATATTGATAGGATTATTTTCCAAGGGATGTAGAACACCATACCACTTGTCATCAACCAAATCAGTATAGCAACCTAACATATTTTTTGCAAGGTAGGGATCGATTGTGTTATGACGTGTTCCATGTGGATCTGTTGAACTACCTTCACCTTTTAGCCTCTTCTTAAATCACTTATTAATGTTAGTGGAATTTTTAAAATGGATGTTGTAATGGTTCTTGAAATGGTCTTTGAGTACTGCAATTGTCACGACCCAGAATCCTAATCCAGGTCGTGATGGCGCCCAACGACAGGGTTAGGCAAGCCAAAACAAATTACACTAAGTGTTATCATCCCCAGTTACGCAAATTTCGTCTTTTAACCAATTTTAAACAGATATAAACATAATAATGGCGGGTGATGTGAAATAAAAACTACAAGTGTGGAAAATCAACCAATAGGCATGTCACATACCATATGTACAGACAACAACCCAACATATTCACTATGTGTGTGCCAGGAACTAGTTTCACGAGTGTCACGGGCAACTACTGAATATACAATGGCTACAATATTTACAGAGTCTCAGTCTGAATGACATGGATAGAGAATATAACAAAAGAACTCCAGGGTGCTGCTAGGAAGTCGCCTGGAAAGAAGCTCACCGTGAAGTATGACCACGATATCAGTATCTAGCACCGGTCTGATGATCAGACGCACCAGCCTCCGGACCTGTACAGTCAAGTACAGAAAAGAACAGAAAGTGCAGCATGAGAACATATTAAATAAATATGTACCCAGTGAGTATCCCGCCTAAACTCGAAGAACTAGTGACGAGAGGTCGACTCGATACTCACTAAGGTCCAACAGTAATAACATATGATAGAATATAATGAAATATAGTATGCATGTCAGGAAATAAGCAACAAGTACATATCAAGAGCAGAAATCCAAACAACTACTGAACTAAACAATAAAGCACTTTCAAGGGTAAGACCACCAAACGAAACAATAATCACAAATTCTTAGATCCGTCGTGGCATACGGCCCGCTCCCATAAGGTACCTTCTAAACTCGCCGTGGCGTACGGCCCGATCCCATATGTATTTCAAATATTTCTCAACACTGTCGTGGCGTACGGCCCGATCCCATATATATTTCAAGTATTTCTCAACACTGTCGTGGCGTACGTACCGATCCCATATATATCACAAATACTTCTCAACACTGCCGTGGCGTACGGCCCAATCCCATATATATTCAATTACTTTTCAACACTGTCGTGGCGCACGGCCTGATCCCATATTCATTTCAATTTCCTTTCAACACTGCCGTGGCGTACGGTCCGATCCCATATATTTCACAATACTTACTTTCCATAATTAATTCCTTGCCATACAACAATTTTCCATAAAGCCTCAGAGGAACAACACTATACAACCCATAATCTCATAGTACATATGGCGTAACAATAAATCATACAAAGGATTACAAGGAAAACATATCAGGAATTACGAGAAAAGCATATAAGGCATTATGTGAAAGCATACAAGGCATGATGTGGGCCTAACTACCCGGACATAACAATAATAGCCGCTACGTACGGACTCTCGTCACTTGGCGCGTACGTAGCCCCCAAACAATTTACACATAGCATATACATCACCTATGGGGACAATTCCCTCTTACAAGGTTAGAAAGGAGACTCACCTCGTGTCGAATCTACCCCTCGGACCACAATTGCGCCCGAAACTCCGAACTCTACACCTGAGGACTCGCAACTAGCCAAAAAGGTGTAAAATAATATCAATGCATGCATAATGTGGGAAATTATCTTAGTTATTTACTAAAATCTCTATTCTTGAAGAATTCCAAAATTCCAACCCCGATCCCGCATGATCAAATTCTGAAGATTCTCGAAGGGATCACTCACTCATAGCCTAGGGATCATTAATGTGTGATTTCTACTTGAATTCATGGCCTAAAATGGAAAATCAAAAAATCCTCAAGAACCCTAAAATTACTACCTAATTCTATGATTTTAGATAATTTATTAGGGAATTTAACTAGGAATCAATGTTAAAGCTAGAAAATTATGGGGTTTTACTTACCTATTACTGGAACAGGTCGTGGGCAGGTTTTTCTCAAGCTCCTAAGCCTTTAAATGGAGTTTGAAAGTGAAAAATGAAGAAGAACCCGAAATTGGTACTTATACACTGCTGGTTACAGCGACTTCCGCACCTGCGGCCCTTGGACCGCACCTGCGGCCTGGAGCTTGCACCTGCGGACATTGGGCAAGGGGGTTGGGGATCGCACCTGCGGAGGGGTTTCCGTACCAGCGGTCCCGCTCCTGCGGAATTTGTTCCGCACCAGCTGAGGATCCGCACCTGCGAGGCTGGGCAACCGCACCTGCGGTCACACCAGCAACAGCTGCACCAGCAGTTATTTTAGCTGGTTTTTGGCCTCGTGTGGTGTCCGGGAGGCACCTGGGCCCACCCGAGCCCCTGACCAACTATACCAACAAGTCTGTATTCATGATACGGACTCGCTAGAACTTCCGGAACATGAAAAACAACAACGAAAGTCAAAATTCAACCCCAAAAACCAAATTGAATCAACTTAAGAACTTAAGAATTCTAGAATTCACTTCATTACGCCGAACGGGCCTATGCTACTCGGAATGATTTCAAATTTTGCAGACAAGCCATAAATGGAATAACGGAACTATTCCCGGTCTCGAAATTTCATTCGGACCTCGGTAACATAAAATCACATTTCAAGCCAAATTTCAAATTCCATGAAAATCCTCAAAACTTCATTAACTCTAATTTTCCCATTTGATCCGAAACCCGTCAAACCAAGTCCGTTTCTTACCAAATTTCACAGATAATTCAAATAACACATATTGAACCTGTTCCGGGCTCCGAAACCATAATACGGGCCTGGCAGCACAGGTTTCACATCAAGGTTCATTTTCATAAGCCTTTAATATTTTCATAAAATAATTTTCTTTAAAAATTTATTTCTCGGACTTGGGTCCTCGAAATTCGATTCCGGGCATACGCCCAAGTCCCATATTTTCCTACGGACCTTCCGGGACCGTCGGATCACGGATCCGAGTCCGTTTACCAAAAATGTTGATCAAAGTCAACTTTATTCAATTAATTATCATAAATTCAACTCTTAATCAAGTTTTCACATAAAGGCTTCCCAGCTACGCGCCCACACTGCGCACGCACATTGAGGTGAGATTAACGGAGGCTTTCGGAACCTCGCAACACAGTCACGATTAGATTTACATAAGATGACCCCTTTTGGGTCATCACAGCAATGTTGGTTAAACTTAAGAAGAACTAAATTTCACGAACTTGTATATTAAACGTACCACACCACTAATATGTGTTATGTGTATTGTCATGTCGACCTGAATAAGTTTTCAATATAAAAAGTTGTACACACTTTTACCCTAAAGAATCATTAGCACGCGAAATATAGCGGATCACCAATATGCGTTACGTGTATTGTCATGTCGACCTAAAAAAGTTGTCGACCCGAAAAACCACTTGTACCGTAAAGAATTATTAGCACGCGAAAGAATCATTAGCACGTGATACGTAGCACATCACCCATATGAGTTATGTAACCTAAAACCACTCTTAGCTGCCCATAAAAGCCTCGCGCATTTTAGTTATTATATGCGTTGTAACGAAACGAAGAAAATAACTTTCGATTAATTTTTCATTTTCGAGCGTTACGATGTCTGGACTCAATGACGTACCAAGGTGTTACAGTGGCAAACGTGCGATTTTGAAGTCATGTTGGTCAAATTACAATCTGGGGAGCAGGCATTGGATGTGTAAACAAGTTGTAAGCTATTATTATTGAAAACAATGTTTGTTAACGGTTTTATATAACATGTTAATTAATAGTCTTTTGTTATCATCTCCATTGGTAGGACAAAAATCAATGTGGTTTTGAAGAATGGTATGATGAACCATGTCACGACCCAAAATCCTAATCCGGGTCGTGATGGCGCCCAACGACGGGGTTAGGCAAGCCAACACAAATTACACTAAGTGCTACCCTTCCCATCTAATTAAACAAGTCAACATTACAAATTTTAAACAGTTAAACATGATGATAGCTTGACATGGAAATAAAGCATATGCATGCCTGTACAACCCAAACCCAAAATATATATACACCACGCGTGTGTGCCAGGAACAAGTGTCACGAGTGTCATGGGCAACTACTGAATATACAATGACTACAATATATACAGAGTCTCAGTCTGAATGAAATGGACAGAGAATATAACAAAAGAACTCCAGGGTGCTGCTAGGAAGTCGCCGGGAAAGCAGCTCACCGTGAAGTATGACCACGCTATCAATATCTAGCACCGGTCTGATAATCAGACGTACCAGCCTCCG
>ML262094.1:20215-72242 GCA_005239495.1 Nicotiana undulata
AGCATGAGTACATATTAAATAAATATGTACCCAGTGAGTATCCCGCCTAAACTCGAAGAAGTAGTGACGAGAGGTCGACTCGATACTCACTAAGGTCCAACAGTAATAACATATGATAGAATATAATGGAATACAGTAGGCATGTCAAGAAATAAGCAACAAGTACATATCAGGAGCAGAAATCCAAACAACTACTGAATTAAACAATAAAGCATTTTCAATGGTAAGACCACCGAACGAAACAATAATCACAAATTCTTAGATCCGTCATGGCGTACGGCCCGCTCCCATAAGGTACCTTCTAAACTCGTCATGGCGTACGGCCCGATCCCATGTATATATCACAATTATTCCTCAACATTGCCGTGGCGTACGGTCTGATCCCATATATTTCAAATATTCCTCAACACTGTCGTGGCGTACGGCCCGATCCCATATATTTCACAATTTCTCAACACTGACATGGCGTACGGCCCGATCCCATATATTTCACAATTTCTATTCAACTCTGCCGTGGCGTACGGCTCGATCCCATATAGACATAATCACTCTCAAACCTTCTGTGGCATACGGCCCGATCCCATATATTTCACAATTTCTTACTTTCCATAACAAATTCCTTGCCATTCAACAATTTTCCATAAAGCCTCAGAGGAACAACACTATACAAAACATAATCTCATAGTACATATAGCGTCACAATAAATCATATAAAGCATTACAAGGAAAACACATCAGGCATTACGAGAAAAACATATAAGGCATTGCGAGAAAGCATACAAGGCATGATGTGGGCCTAACTACCCGGACATAACAATAATAGCCGCTACGTACGGACTCTCGTCACTTGGCGCGTACGTAGCCCCCAAACAATTTACACATAGCATATACATCACCTATGGGGACAATTCCCTCTTACAAGGTTAGAAAGGAGACTCACCTCGTGTCGAATCTACCCCTCGGACCACAATTGCGCCCGAAACTCCGAACTCTACACCCAAGAACTCGCAACTAGCCAAAAAGGTATACAATAATATCAATGCATGCACAAAGCGGGAAGTTATCCTAGTTATTCAATAAAATCGCTAATCTAGAAGAATTCCCAAATTCCAACCCCGGTCCCTCATGATCGGATTTCGAAAATTCTCGAAGGGATCACTCACCCATAGCCTAAGGATCATTAATGTGTGATTTATACCTGAATTCATGGCCTAAAATGGAAAATCACAAAATCCTCAAGAACCTAAAATTACTACCTAATTCTATGATTTTTAGATAATTTATTAGGGAATTTAACTAGGAATTAATGTTAAAGCTAGAAAATTATGGGGTTTTACTTACCTCTTACCGGAACTGGTCGTGGACAGGTTTTTCTCAAGCTACTTAGCCTTTAAATGGAGTTTTGAAAGTGAAAAATGAAGAAGAACCCGAAATTGGCACTTATACACTGCTGGCTACAGCGACTTCCGCACCTGCGGCCCTTGGACCGCACCTGCGGTCCCGCACCTGCGGCTGGGCAATCGCACCTGCGGTCACACCAGCAATAGCTGCACCAGCAGTTGTTTTAGCTGGTTTTTTGCCTCGTGTGGTGTCCGGGAGGCACCTGGGCCCACCCGAGCCCCCGTCCAAATATACCAACAAGTCTGTATTCATGATACGGACTCGCCGCCAACTCTAAGTCGTGCACAGGATAATTCTTTTCATGAACCTTCAGCTGTCGTGAAGCATAAGCAATAACCTTGCCATCCTGCATCAGCACACATCCCAACCCGATGCGTGAAGCATCGCAATACACAGTATACCTCCCAGAACCGGAAGGCAATGACAGAACTGGTGTTGAGGTCAAAGCTGACTTGAGCTTCTGAAAGCTCGCCTCACACTCGTCGGACCACCGAAACGGGGCATTCTTCTGAGTCAATCTGGTCGGTGGGGCTGCAATAGAGGAGAATCCCTCCACGAATCGACGGTAATAGCCTGCTAAACCCAGAAAACTCCTGATCTCTGTAGCGAAAGTAGGACGCGGCGAACTCTGAACCGCCTCAATCTTCTGAGGATCAACCTTGATACTTTCTCCGGATACCACATGCCCCAAAAATGCCACGGAATCTAACCAGAACTCGCACTTGGAGAACTTAGCATACAGCTTCTGTTCCCGCAAGTTCTGGAGCACAACTCTCAAGTGTTGCTCATGTTCACCCAGGCTCCGCGAATAAATCAAGATGTCATCAATGAAGACGATGACGAAGGAATCAATATACGGCTTGAATACCCTATTCATCAAGTCCATGAATGTTGCTGGGGCATGTTAAACCAAAGGACATCACCAGGAACTCATAATGTCCATATCTGGTACGAAATGTAGTCTTCGAAACATTTGAAGCCCGAATCCTCAGCTGATGATAACCCGATCTCAAATCAACCTTGGAAAACACACGAGCACCCTGTAACTGGTCAAATAAATCATCGATGCGCGGCAGAGGATACTTATTCTTAATAGTAACCTTATTCAGCTGGCGGTAATCAATACACATTCGCATAGACCCATCCTTCTTCTTCACAAATAAGACTGGAGCACCCCACGGCGACACACTCGGTCTGATGAACCCTTGGCCAACAACTCCTCAAGCTGCTCCTTCAACTCCTTTAGCTCCTTAGGAGCCATACGATAAGGGGGAATGGAAATAGGCTGAGTATCTAGAGCCAAATCAATACAGAAGTCAATATCACGATCTGGAGGCATGCCTGGAAGATCTGAAGGAAACACATCCGGAAACGCTCGAACAACAGGCATTGAATCAATAGTAGGAGACTCGGCGGTGGTGTCCCGCACATAAGCAAGGTAAGCCAAACAACCCTTCTCGACCATATGTCGAGCCTTTATGAAGGAAATGACTCGGCTGGAGGCACTAACTGAAGAACCTCTCCACTCTGGTCTAGGCGACTCAGGCATGGCTAAAGTGATTGTCTTGCCATGGCAATCTAACACATAATGATAAGGAGATAGCCAATACATGCCTAGGATAACCTCAAAATCAATCATATCCAACAATAAAAGATCTGCTCTGGTATCGAAACCGCAAAAAGTGACCACACAAGACCGATAGACTCGGTCTACCACCACAGAATCGCCCACAGGAGTGGACACATATATAGGAGAACCCAAGGACTCACGAGGGATATCCAGAAAATGAGCAAATAGTACGAAAACATATGAATACGTGGACCCTGGATCAAATAGTATTGAAGCCTCCCTACCACATACTGAGATAATACATGTGATTACGGCGTCTAAGGCCACTGGATCTTATCTGGCCGGAATGGCATAAAATCTGGCAGAGGCTCCTAAAGACTGAACTCCCCTAGAGTGAACAGGAACTAACTGACCTACTCCTGGCTGGCCTCCCCTTCTAGGACAACCCCTGCCAACCTGTCCTCCACCTCGAGGTGGCCGGACCGCTGGTGCTGAACTCCTAGGTTGATAACTCTGCCACACTGCCTTTCCCCGGTACCTGGGACAATACCTCCACGTATGACCCGGCTCCCCACACTCGAAAAAACCTCTTGGTGCTACACCCCGTTGCCCGAAAGAGGAGGAACCCTGAATAGACGGAGGGCGGTGTGAACCCTCTAGTAAGGCACTAAAATAGGAACTAGAGGATCTCTGATGACTGGAGTAACTGTTGGGTGCACCCTGGATGGCTGGTGGATGGTAAGAGCGCTCTGGCATGGCACAAAACTGAGGCCTCGCTGAAATACCCCTGGGAGGTAGTGGAGGTGATGAATATGAAGACCTACTGAACTGGTCGCCTCCGAACTGACCTCTTCCCCTAGCTGAAGCACCCCTGAAGTCACCTGTGAACCTGGACCTCTTGTCCTGCTGACCTGGCTGACCCTGCTCCCTCCTCCTCATACGGTAACCCTCAATCCGTCGAGCTATCTCGACTACAAGTTGGTATGGGGTACCCATCTCTACCTATCTGGCCATAGAGGCCTTAATACCTGGATGCAAGCCTGCCATAAACCGCTGCACCCTCTTGGCATCAGTAGGCAATATCACAAGGGCATGAAGATACAACTCGGAAAATCTAGCCTCATAATCAGTCACTGACATCTGCCCCTGCTCTAGTCGCTCAAACTGACCCCGTAGCTCCTCCTTCTCAGAAGGTGGAATGTATCTGTCTAGAAATAGCTGAGTGAACTGGTCCTAAGTGACAGGAAGAGAATCTGCTGGTCTGCTGAGAATATATGACTGCCGCCACCTGCGAGCTCTGCCCTCTAACTGAAATGTGGTGAAATCCACTCCATGGGACTTCAAAATACTCATGTTGTGCAGTCTGTCCCTACACCTATCAATAAAATCCTGAGCATCCTCTCCCCGCTCACCCCCGAAGACTGGAGGGCGAAGTCAGGTCCATTTTCTGCTGGTCACCCTCTGCAACTGGCCTGGGCTTTGGGGCTACTACTACGGGCTGAACCCCTCCCATGGGCGGTGTGACGGGGGTATGACGTGTTGCTACTGCCTGACCTGTGGCCTGAGCGGTAGGGGTCTTGACTCCCCCTCCCGCCTGAGAAGTAGCAGGGTCGGCTGGTAATAAATCAGCCTGAGACATAGTGTCCATGAATCTCAGCATACGGCCCATGACCTCCTGGAAGCCTGGCCCCGTCATGAAATCCACTGGACCAGGTGCAACTGGAGGCACCTCATCCTGCTCCTCCATAAGGGTCCTCTGGTGGTACCACTGGTGTAGCTCAGGGATGCCCTCGTCCCCTGCCTCGAGCAGGTGCTCTACCCCTACCTCTACCCCGACCTTGGGCAGCCGGGGCAGCGGCCTCTCCCAGAGCAGGAACATTGGATGCACGCGTCCTCACCATCTGTGAGAGAATAGAAGAAAAAGTTTGAGTACATCATAGATTGCACGACAGGATATGAATAAAGGGAAGTTTCCTAGCACCCCATAGCCTCCTAAAGATAAGTACTGACGTCTCCGTACCGATCCGCAAGACTCTACTGGGCCTGCTGACTCGTGAGACTTACGTGAACCTAGGGCTCTGATACCACATTGTCACGACCCAGAATCCTAATCCGGGTCGTGATGGCGCCCAACGACGGGGTTAGGCAAGCCAACACAAATTACACTAAGTGTTACCTTTCCCATCTAATTAAACAAGTCAACATTTACAAATTTTAAACAATTAAACATGATGATAGCTTGACATGGAAATAAAGCATATGCATGCATGTACAACCCAAACCCAAAATATATATACACCACGCGTGTGTGCCAGGAACAAGTGTCATGAGTGTCATGGGAAACTACTGAATATACAATGACTATAATATATACAGAGTCTTAGTCTGAATGAAATGGACAGAGAATATAACAAAAGAACTTCAGGGTGCTGCTAGGAAGTCATCGGGAAAGCATCTCACCGTGAAGTATGACCACGCTGTCAATATCTAGCACCGGTCTGATAATTAGACATACCAGCCTCCGGACCTATACAGTCAAGTACAGAAAAGAAAAGAAAGTGCAGCATGAGTACATATTAAATAAATATGTACCTAGTGAGTATCCTGCCTAAACTCGAAGAAGTAGTGACGAGAGGTCGACTCGATACTCACTAAGGTCCAGCAGTAATAACATATGATAGAATATAATGAAATACAGTAGGCATGTCAGGGAAATAAGCAACAAGTATATATATCAAAAGCAGAAATCCAAACAATTGCTGAACTAAACAATAAAGCATTTTCAAGGGTAAGACCACCGAACGAAACAATAATCACAAATTCTTAGATCCGCCGTGGCGTACGGCCCGCTCCCATAAGGTACTTTCTAAACTCGTCATGGCGTACGGCCTGATCCCATGTATATATCACAATTATTCCTCAACATTGTCATGGCGTACGGCCCGATCCCATATATTTCAAATATTCCTCAACACTGCCGTGGCGTACGGCCCGATCCCATATATTTCACAATTTCTCAACACTATCGTGGCATACGGCCCGATCCCATATATTTCACAATTTCTCTTCACCTCTGTCGTGGCGTACGGCCCGATCCCATATAGACATAATCACTCTCAAACCTGCCGTGGCATACGGCCTGATCCCATATATTTCACAATTTCTTACTTTCCATAACAAATTCCTTGCCATTCAACAATTTTCCATAAAGCCTCAGAGGAACAACACTATACAAAACATAATCTCATAGTACATATGGCGTCACAATAAATCATATAAAGCATTGCAAGGAAAACACATCAGGCATTACGAGAAAAGCATATAAGGCATTGCGAGAAAGCATATAAGGCATTGCGAGAAAGCATACAAGGCATGATGTGGGCCTAACTACCTGGACATAACAATAATAGCCGCTACGTACGGACTCTCGTCACTTGGCGCGTACGTAGCCCCCAAACAATTTACACATAGCATATACATCACCTATGGGGACAATTCCCTCTTACAAGGTTAGAAAGGAGACTCACCTCGTGTCGAATCTACCCCTCGGACCACAATTGCGCCCGAAACTCCGAACTCTACACCCAAGAACACGCAACTAGCCAAAAGGTATACAATAATATCAATGCATGCACAAAGCGGGAAGTTATCCTAGTTATTCAATAAAATCGCTATTCTTGAAGAATTCCCAAATTCCAACCCCGGTCCCTCATGATCGGATTTCGAAAATTCTCGAAGGGATCACTCACCCATAGCCTAAGGATCATTAATGTGTGATTTCTACCTGAATTCATGGCCTAAAATGGAAAATCACAAAATCCTCAAGAACCCTAAAATTACTACCTAATTCTATGATTTTTAGATAATATTTTAGGGAATTTAACTAGGAATTAATGTTAAAGCTAGAAAATTATGGGGTTTTACTTACCTATTACCGGAACTGGCCGTGGACAGGTTTTTCTCAAGATCCTAAGCGTTTAAATGGAGTTTTGAAAGTGAAAAATGAAGAAGAACCCGAAATTTGCACTTATACACTGCTGGCTACAGCGACTTCCGCACCTGCGGCCCTTGGACCGCACCTGCGGCCTGGGGCTCGCACCTGTGGACATTGGGAAAGGGGGATGGGGATCGCACATTCAGAGGGGTTTCCACACCAGCGGACCCGCTCCTACGGAATTTGTTCCGCACCAGCGGAGGATCTGCACCTGCGGCTGGGCAATCGCACCTGCGGTCACACCAGCAACAGCTGCACCAGCAGTTAATTTACCTGGTTTTTGGCCTCGTGTGGTGTCCGGGAGGCACCTGGGCCCACCCGAGCCCCCGTCCAAATATACCAACAATTCTGTATTCATGATACGGACTCGCTCGAACTTCCGGAACATGGAAAACAACAACGAAACTCAAAATTCAACCCCAAAACCAAATTGAATCAACTTAAGAACTTAAGAATTCTAGAATTCACTTCATTGCGCCGAACAGGCCTATACTACTCGGAATGACTTCAAATTTTGCAGAAAAGTCGTAAATGACATAACGAAACTATTCCCGGTCTCGGAATTTCATTCGGACCTCGGTAACATAAAATCACATTTGGTGCCAAATTTCAAATTCTATGAAAATCCTCAAAACTTCATTAACTCTAATTTTCCCATTTTGATCCGGAACTCGTCAAATCAAGTCTGTTTCTTGCCAAATTTCACAGATAACTTAAATAACACATATTGAACCTGTTCGGGCTCCGAAACCATAATACGGGTCCGGCAGCACAGGTTTCACATCAAGATTCATTTTCATAAGCCTTTAATATTTTCATAAAATAATTTTCTTTAAAAATTCATTTCTCAGACTTGGGTCCTCGGAATTCAATTTCGGGCATACGCCCAAGTCCCATATTTTCCTACGGACCTCTCGAGACTGTCAGATCACGGATCCGGGTCTGTTTACCAAAAATGTTGACCAAAGTCAACTTTATTCAATTAATTATCATAAATTTAACTCTTAATCAAGTTTTCACATAAAGGCTTTGCGGCTACGCGCCCGGGCTGTGCACGCACATCGAGGTGAGATTAACAGAGGCTTTCGGGGCCTCGCATAAGATGACCCCTTTTGGGTCATCACAAACCAATTAACCGGGAATACTACAAACCATGTGTGCTAAACATTTGGAATCTGACCGGTGAGTACGAAGTCCAGATCTTGAAACTGCAAGAACAACTTGCGGCAGTGAAGGAGAAACTAAAAGAGGCAGAAGAAGAAAACAATTGATTGGAAGATAAATTTAAATGGCTGAAGCATAGAATAATGGGCGATAATGACTAAACAAACACATGGATGTATTTAGTGTAGTTTTTTATTTTTATGTTGTACGTGTCATGTATTATCTTTAATTGTTAATGAATTTAAATTTATGTTAAGCTGTCTTATTTTTTTTGTTTTTGTATTCTAGTGTTAAACTAATAAATAACCCAAAAGATAGTAAATACATGCGCAAATTATGTCAAAACATCAATAATTTTGTATTATATATCTAATGTCATATATACCGTTCAAAAAAAAACATATCAATGAGTCCCACAGCCTGTATGCTTTAAAGCATTGGCTGGCTGAGGAGTATCCCATCCCACTCGGCTACGCTATCAGGATCATCCTCATCATTTCGCATCTTTATTGCATGATGTGTTGCAGCATGATCGTCAATAAGGATGGCATGCTCGGTAGAAACGGCCTTTGGACCATCAATAATCTACAGAATAATAAGATATTTTAGTATATGAAATATATAATACTAACGTACATGTTAGAAAAACATTTAACGGTCATACCATGGTCTTAATAGGCTCCTGAATAAGAACATTCGTCTACGACAAGTTAGTATCGCACAATGTGGCCTCTGTGACGGGCGATGACGAAATCTTTAAAAAAATAAAAACACTTTAGATATTATTGACTAATAATTAAGGTAAAAAAAAATTGAAATAATAGTAATACAAACAAACATGCGCCTGAGTATCGATACAATACTCGGTCGGAATATCGAGGTGCACTGGAGTAGGTGAAGTGTGTGAAAGATCCTCAGCATCCCTCGGTGATGAGCCATAACTCAGTCGTCGCCCACTATGCACCTCTCGTATCGGACGAGCAGCAGCAAACGTCAATGGCTCTAGACGATCAGGAAAATACTGATCCCACTCCTGCTGCGTAATGGTCGTGCCCGCGATCAACAATGGAGCTAACAGGGTCACCTGCGAAGTTCCTAATGACAGTTGAAGGCTGAATGATGCCATATCATGAGGATCATCGTGTGGCTCAAAAGTGGTCACCCGGCTTATCATCTCTAATATTCTCCACGGGTGCCTCATCTCCCCTTGTTGGGGAACCCGGCCTCGCCTACCACCACAACAACATGGTCTACCCCTTACTCTCTGGCAACGCCTGCCACGTCTACCATGTTTAGGGGCCACTTGTGGACCATGATGGTACTCCTCGGGCAGTACCTAGGAGCCCCATATCCTATGCACCCATCCTCTCGGGCACGTCTCAATGCGTAAGCAGCTAGACCAGTAACCTGACGGCCAAACCCGTGCACAACTACCGCTCCCTCGCCTGTATGATGTAGCATCTCTAGTGCCAACTGGTAGAACTGGTGTAAGCCAATAACCTGCATAGCATATAAAATATTAATTACGGAAGGATAATGTAACATTATAAGTAAGTATTTGTCACGACCCAAATTCGGAGCCGTGATGGCGCCTGTCGTGGAACCAGGCCAGCCACCTATCTAAACTAATCTAGGGCCACCTATCAGGGAATACCATTTTTAACAAGTCTGAAATCAATAATAATAGTAAGTTTGAATTTGAAAACAGTTTTATGAGAATCAAGAACCCAAATCCTACAAAACCCAAAACCAGTGTCACACAGTCATGAGCTGCTAATACATAATACAACCCGAAAAGAAATGACCAACATAGTCTGAAAGTAAATACGACAGGTAGAAGAGAAGGAGATGACGAGACCACGGTCACCAGCTGCTACCTCGTCAACTCTGATGAACTGCTGCTACTCACGGACCAGAGCTGAATCTCGATGTACCTGGATCTGCACACAAGGTGCAGGGGGTAACGTGAGTACACCAACTCAGTAGTAACGAAACCAAACTACGGGCTGATAGGTAGTGACGGACTAAACCTCCAAAAATTTTGAACAACAGTATATAACTTGGACGTGACAGTAATATATCAGAAACTAAACAAGATGCATCAATTTATGTCTGTAGCCCTGCATACCCGCATGAATCCATATAGAATCAAGAATGATGTGTACTCAGTACTAGAATCTGGCCTTCCGACCCAGGGAAAGTCCATCCCGGATATTACATAAACACAAGTGACACAGTCACCTAGTACTGAGGAAAAAGGCCGATCCAGGCCCACAGAGAAGATCCATCTCCGGAACATATTACTCGGACAAGATCCATGTCCAGGGAAGATCCATCCCTCAATATTTGTGCACCCACTAGGGGTGTAAATACTCCGGAGGGGCTCCAATAAGCCCAAGCGCTATATCAAGCCAACGAAGGCATGATTCCAGGATCGCTGCGGTGTGCAGTCCGACCTCATAACTGTCTCAAACCAGGATCCAAGCCTCACTCAGTCAGTACCTTCCAGTCTCACTCACAATGTTCTAACATATGAAAAATCAGCCCAAAATAATGATAATATAGAATGAACTAGCAACTCATGAGACTGAGGCATGAAGCATATACTATAACAGGACTGAGTACATGAAAACAATAATCACATATATAGACAACAATAATTGACCATTCCGGTCTAAACATATCGGCGTGAAGCCTTAACATTTATACTTAGCATGATTTCTAATATGTTTAAGGTAAATTCAACCTTCACAGTACAAGTAACAACCGGAGATAACCTTTAGACAGTGCCATGGGATGAGCCAGGCCACAATATTCGGTGTACACTCGCATGCCCGTCACTTGTCAAGTGTGTCACCTTTATTAATATCAAAATCAGATAACTTGGGGTTTCGAACCCTCAGTTCCAAGTTTGGAAGCGTTACTTTCCTCAAAATCGGCTAATATACTACTCTGTAGTGCCCTTGCCTCTAAATTCGGCCTCCGAGTGCTCCAACTCTACCAACAATCAGATGAATATCATTATAATATGCTAAGGAACTAATCTCAATCGAAGTTTATCAAAAATACTCAAAAATCCCGACATTGGTCAAACCTGACCCCCGGGCCCACGTCTCAGAACTCGATAAAATTTACACCACAAGAATCCTCGTCCTCCCACGAGTCTATGCATACCAACAACACTGAAATCGGAGTCAAAATGGCCCCTCAAATCCCAATTTTTAAAGTCTCTTAATCACAAGCCCTAATTACCCAATTTGCACTTATTTTTCCCAAATTTTCACCATAAATTCGACCTTTAATCACATATAAACGAGTTAGAGTCCAAGAACCTTACCTTAATGAAGAACTAACGAATCCCCTCTTCAAAACCCTTCAAAAGCTTCAAACCCGGATGAAATATTGAGAAAGATGGCTAAAATTAGCGAAGGCACGCTTTTATACCTTCTTCCCAGTGGTTCCGCACCTGCGACCACTTACCCGCACCTGCTTTTCCCAGGTGCGCACCTGCAAAAAATCCCAAGGACCTCAACTTCCGCACCTGCGATCGACCTCCCGCACCTGCGGCCTCGCAGGTGCGAAAATTACCTCGCACCTGCGGACTCTTCTCACTCAGCCAAACTTATGCACCTGCGGAGCCATGTATGCTCCTCCGGGACCGCACCTGCGGCTCCCCTTCCGCAGGTGCGAAAACACCAGTAACAGCAACATCAACAATAGAAAAACCATTCCAAACTCCCCGTTGATCACCCAAAACCATCCCGAGCCCCTCGGGCCCCCAACCAAACGTACCAACACATCAAATATGATTATTAAAACTTATTCAAGCCTTCAAAACATCAACCACAACATCAAAACCCCAAAAACACATCGAATTCAAGCCTATGAACTTTGAATTTTCTAAATTCCACCAACGATGTCGAAGCTACCCAAAACAACTTCGATTGAACTGAAATTTTGCATACATATCCAAAATGACATTACGAACATGTTCCAACTGTCGGAATTCCATTCTGACCCCGATATCTTATTTTCCACTGCCGACCGGAAATCGCCAAAAACTAACCTTCGCCAATCCAAGCCTAATTCTACACCGGACATCACAAAAATATTCTGAACACACTCCTAAGTCTCAAATCACCTAACGAAGCTATCTGAGCCATAACATCTGCATTCCGAGGTCGTTTCCCAATAAGTCAACTCCCGGTTGACTTTTCCAATTCTAAGGCTACTTTTAGAGGCTAAGTGTGTACATTCTTCCTATACCACTCCGAACCCGGACTAATAAAATCTAACATATCATGAACAGTCTAACCAAGCTACAACCAGACAAAAATAGTAAAAATAATGCATGTTCTACGTAACGACCGACCGGGTCGTTACAGTATTGCAAATAACATACCAATGCCTCGTGTCTCTCGGCATATGGAATGTACCGACCACCAGTGCGATGAACGGAATTCCCGATAAGAAGTCGGGTAATGCTGTGATACCAACCCATGTAATCAAAGATTAGTCCACATGAGAATGCATAAACCTTTGGCTCAAGTACAAACATTAAGGACATCACAGTTGGTTCAAATCTTATTTCAGCTCATGTCCCGAACGAAGGTTAATCTAGGTGCACCAACTTGCACAAAATTCTATTTTAAGTAGCTCCAACAGAAACCACATAGTGGCTTTAATGTTGATCAATGTTCATCCTTCAAAGTAGGCCCACACGCAACAAATAAAATATGTGCAATAGCAAATATGATGGCTAAAAAATGGCATGGAAAAATGATCCGTTGAGATATACTAAAGTGTAGAATATGACATTACAATTCTGTTAAGAAATAAAGTAATAATCAACAAAAAAATTGCACCTCTAATCAATAGTTTAATGCAAAAATAAAAATACCAATAATAAAGAGATAGTGACAAAGGTAATGACTTTCGTTGATATCAAAATACCAATATTTGATATCAAAATATAAGTTTTCAAAACAGTTAATATGTGATGTTCTAACAATTTTTAGTACTCCTGTTGATGCATTGTATTATATATCTTAGATATTATATGGTAGAGACTTATGAAGCATACAACGAAAGAAATGCCTAAACCTCACCTAGATAAAGAATGTTGTTTGAATTTATCTTTACAAAAATGCTAAAGAATGCATAATTTCACTGTCTTAGAGTTATGAAGTGAAACCGATATCTCTAGTTAGTTGGATCTCAAAATTGTATCTTTGGAGCTCTATCGTGGAGTTAGGATTGTAGATCGTGTGCATCGATAATATTAAATTCCAATGTTGCAGGTTCCTTCTTCCAGCATCACTTATAGCTATGAATGATGTTGCAGCTAATTTCTTTGGTTTCTTCTTTGGAAAGACACCTTTGATCAAGCTTTCTCCAAAGAAAACATGGGAAGGCTTCCAGAATCACTTATACATTGTTCCAAGACTTTGAACTTACAAACTGCAATGACGGTGTAAAGGTACTCCATAGTTCCGAAGGTTTCATCACTTACTTCAGCAAGTGTTCCCAAACAGATTCCAGCAAGCAATAGAATAAGAAAATCAACTGCTTGCATCCTGGCTTCTCGCAATCGCTGCTTGCCGACTCTGACAGTATGCAGTATCATAGATGCCAATATCAAAACAAATGCAAACTCAAAACAAAAGAACTTTACACGTATTTGAATATAGGACAACAAGCACAAGATAATCAAACACAAGCACACAGACATCTTAAACAATAATTACAAGGTATACGACTGTAAAAGAGAGAAATTTATCATTACCTTCCAAGGAAATACTTATATTGGAACAATACACCAGGGGTTCTCCTATTGGACAAGTCCTTCCATGCCAAAAGGTTGTATCGCATGTTGTCTTTCTTGGCCAGTCCCACCTTTTCAGGACTTCCATTTTTCAATCTTTCTAATCTGGTGTATTTTTTGACCAGCTGATAGTATTTTTTTTACCACATAAAGGGAAAGCATCCATTAGATTAGATGCAGTAGATGCAAAACTATTATGTTATATTAAATCATTGAAACATGATAAGGTCAGAGAATATGAAACCATCATTACTAAGCATCTAAAAGATGATCAAATCGAACCAATGAAGTTATATATTATAAGGATGTGCAGAGTTACATGAGGCATTTGAGGGAGTTAATATTATACATATGATGAAGTGTTCATTTTTTTTTAATTTTTCTTTTCAAATCAGCATGTTTGGGCCAAGTAGAGTATTCTCCCACTTCCCAGTCTAGTGGTGTTAGGCTTGAAGGAATAGGGTTCCTATGCCTCGCTAAGACTGTAAATTCTATTTCTTTGGCATGGCCATTATTCGTTTTACATATTCATTGATCAGATATCAAAAAATGAGATTTTTAGGTGCTGCAAACATTACAGTTAAAAAGTAATATGAAAGTAGGAAAGACTTGACTATCACTAACCTTAACCTCATCCAGGTTGAATCCATTTTTCTTGAGAAATGATAAAAGGTTGTCAAGACTATCATCAGCCAAATATTGATGTATCATTTCTCAAGTATGTTGTAATAGATCTTGGGGATTGGTGGTCCCTAACAACAAATTCATATAGATAGTCCAATAGAATTTATCTATTTGTCTTTTGGTTTAATTTTTTTTAATGCGGTCAATAAATTTAGTCTACAATATATATGTATCTGTTTCTAATATTTCTCCATGCTCTATTTGGTTTGAAACGATCCGCGCATCGCGCGGGTAAGTATACTAGTCTATATAGAATAGGAGAAGCAAAAACACTACAATAAGACAAGTGTCTTAACTACAAAAAGCCAAGTGGCATTGTTAAGACAAATTAAACTACTTTCTAACTAATTTTTTTTTGAATTTTAGGTTTTGAATTAATTGGTTACACTACTTGAATTAATAAACATAAATATTTATAAATATAAATAAAAAACGAAAATACAAAAAAATATTCTATTCCTTCAAATTGGAGTTTTAAAAGAATTTTACAATAAAAAAACAAAAACAATAAACCAAAAAAACTACCAATTCAAATTAGAGTATAATTTCTTCCTAATATAGTAGTAGTAGTAGTATGTGTGTGTCTAAATATATGGGAGTATTTATTATACTAAATTGATAATTTATTAATAACTCATATGTCAATTTAACAATATTAAGTCATGAATAATACAATTAGATAACCAAGAAACAAATATATATATATATATATATATATATAAAAGACTTATAAAAATAATTATTAAAAAAATGATATCGTATAAATACATATGCTAGTTAAATTTCTCATGTAGAAAAATTTAGTTAATAAATAGAACTTATAATTTTATAATGAAAAACAAAAATATAAAGAAACCATTAGGATATTATACATAAGATAATATATTATATATAAAACACATTTTATTAATTATTAAAAATATTAGTACGTTTTTCATAAAAATAATAAAAGGCTTATGTCTTTATACTTTTGAGGAATTCAAAATTATAATTTAATAATATTTAAATTTACATTAAATATAAAATGAGAAAACTATTAAAATATTATAGTCAAAATGAAGAGGTGAATAAAGATAATTTTATATTATTTATATTTTGAAATAATTAATAACAGAAATTTGAATAAAATAACACTCTAAAAATATTAACAATACATATACTATTAAATTTCTCATGTAGGAAAATTAGTTAATAAATAGAACTCATAATTTCATAATGAAAAAAAAAACTACTATGATATTATACATAAGGTAATATATTTTATGTAAAACACATTTTATTAATTATTAAAAATATTAGTACGCTTTCTACAAAAATAATAAAAGGTTTATCTTTTTATACTTTTGATGAATTCAAAATAATTTAGTAAAAAAATGATATTATTTAAATTTTCAGTAAATATAAAATGAAAAAAACTATAAAATATATAGTACAAATGAATGTACGAAAAGAGGCGGATAAAGATAATTTTATAATATTTATAGTTTGAATAAATTATAGAACAAAATATAAATAAAATAACACTCTAGAAAATTATTTATAAATTTAGACAATTAAAGAATTTTAAACAGTATAACATAAGTATAAAAATATATATTCCCATAATAAGAAAATATATACGTAGGTTCTACCCGAAGAGAAGTAATATCAAAATATTAAGCCAATTGACAAATTAATAAAAAGTTATATTACTAAGTATAGTACTAAGTACTTGCTTATTTAATAAAAAATAAATAAGAAATAAATAATTTATTTGATTACTATAATGCTTTGTATGCTTTAATTTTGTATAGATTTTATTATATTTATGTATACTATGTTAAACAATAAAATAGTATAACTATTATTTATTAACGTAATATGATATATTAGATCATAATTTTATAAGATTAATATTTCGTCAAATTATTCGCGCAACACGCGGGTTCTAACACTAGTAGATAAGAAATACATTCCTATATATTGTATTTACACTGTGAAATAACGAGAAGGGCCTTCTATTAATCAAGACATATTTGGATCATATTTCAAGGGTATAACTCGGGATTTTTTTATTCATATATACTACTTGAAACCTTATTACGAAAAATGTCCAAGTTTTTATATTTATCCGACTTAAACACGTTTTAGCTACAAAATATATACATTCCACCTTTAAAGGCTCGCAATCCATTATTAGTGACTTCAATCAAGGGATTTAGTTATACGTTTTTTCCTTTTTTCTCTCCTCTTTCCCCTTTTCTCTCCGGATCTTCCACCCTTGCAGCAATTTAAGCTTCCCTACTTTAGGTCGGAGGAAAAAGAAAAAATTATGCCAAGCCGATAAGTGTCATTAACATCTCGAAGTAGAAGCTAAAAGAAATGTTAAAACAATTAGGGGAACCAAGCAAATGTGATTGAACATAACAAGGTGAAAACAAAGTTATATCATCTATTTCAAAAAACAAATGAACTATATTTTTAGTATATAGGTGTAACGATCCGGTCCGTCGTTACGTAGAACCTGCATTATAATTACTGCATTTGACTTGTTATAGATTGATTATACCGGTATTGATGTGCTAGAGTTGATAGGCTTGAAATCGAAATGGTTGTAGTGAGAGTTTAGCCACTTAGTCTTTAGAAATAGCCTTGAAGTTGGAAAAGTCAATTGAGAGTTGACTTATTGGTAAACGACATCGTAATGCGAATTTTATGGCTCAGATAGCTTCGTTAGGTGATTTGGGACTTAGGAGTGTGTTTAGAATAATTTTGTGATGTCCGGTGTAGAATTAGGCTTGAATGGGCGAAAGTTAGTTTTTGGCGAATCGGTCGTCAGTGGAGGCTATCGGGGTCGGAATGGAATTCCTCTAGTTGGAACAGGTTAGTAATGTCATTTTGGATGTGTCTGCAAAATTTCAGGTCAATCGTAGTTGTTTTGAATAGTTTCGGCATCATTGGTGGATTTTAGAAATTTGAAAGTTCTTAGGCTTGAATCCGATGTAAATTTGGTGTTTTGATGTTAATTTTACTGTTTTGAGAGTGCAACTAAGTTTTAATGATCATATGTGATGTGTTGGTATAGTTGGTTGGGGTCCCGAGGGGCTCGGGATTGATTCCGGGTCATTAACGGACTCATTTGGACTTGAATACATAGTTGGTTTTTTGGTTTTTGTGCACATCAATTTTCTTCACTGCGATCGCGTGGGGATTTATGCGATCGCGGAGAGTTAAGTTTGGGGCAGGCTCATTTGTGTTGTGCGATCGCGAACAATGGCCTGCGATCGCGGAGAAGGGGGAGAGGGGCCCAGTGCGATCACGTGTGCCAGGGTGCGATCGCGTAGGGTGTTTGGGCGCGTGGGGTTGGCTGGCAAAATGCACTATGCGATCGCGTGCACAGTGCTGCGATCGCGAAGGAGGAAAGGGAGTGTGATGTGCGATCGCGTGTCATTGACCGCGATCGCAGAGAGTAAATCACTGGGCATATTTAAATAAACCCTTCCGCGACCTAAACCCTTTTTACACCATTTTTGTACGGACAAAGAGCTCTTGAGGCGATGTTTTAGGAGGGAAATCAGTGTTCTTCGTAGAGGTAAGTATTTTGATCATTAAAACTCGTTTATGGGTGATTATAGAACATAATCTCAGTATTAAATTCATGGAAATCAGTAGAAAAAGGTGGTTTTAGGGCTTGAGATTATGAGACCTTTAGGGGTCGATTTGAGGGGTCAAACGAACTCTGATTTTGGTGTTCTTTATATGTACGGACTCGTGAGAGAACGAATAGAATTTTGGTATAAAATTTTCTGAGTTTCGGGACGCGGGCCCGGAGGTCGGGTTTTGACGAATTCGGATTTTTGAGCTAAATTCAATATTTTTCAATTGGAATTTATTCCTTGAGCATAATTTGGTGATAAAAATCTGAACTTGGTAGATTTGGAGCATCCAGAAGTTGATTCGAGAGGCAAACGCATTGCGAAGTAATTTCGGGCTAGTTTGAGGTAAGTAATGTCTTTAAATCCTGTCGTGAGGGTATGAAACCCCGGACTATGCACCCTTTCACGGGTTTTGAAATGCAAAGGTTGAAACTTTGAAAATATATTCCCTATTTAAGCAACTATTGAGTTGCGAAATCGATTTTTAAGTACTGATATATATTTGATATGTTTTGGGTTGTAAGCCATGTTTGGGGCCTAGTGCCGATTTGCTTACCCCTTGGGGGATGTTTTACTATTTTCCTCACTGATATGTTATGATTTTAACTCAGTATTTTCTTGATAAATCGTTTGACACTCAGAGTATTTTTTATATGATTTCTTGAAAATGAAACACTATTTTTGGGTCGAGAACCCGGTATGTTTATGGCCTGAAGGGCAAGTTGAGAGTGTCTGACTGAGTGATGTTGTGGGCCTCTATTGTGAGGATGTTATGATATGAGTGAGGTTGTGGGCCTATATTGTGAGTGATTTATGCCATGATGTGGCTTGTTATAGCGCTTGGGCTGTAGGAGCCCCTCCGGAGTCTGTACACACCCCCAGTGAGCGCAGGTACCTAATGAGTGACGCCCGTGGGGCTTATACAGAGTGATTATGAGGTTGCCTGATGGGCAGAGTGATTGTGAGGTTGCCTGATGGGCTAATACTGAAAGATATTATTACGAGAAATGATTACGGCCCGAGGAGCAGTTTTATGAAGATTTTTACTGAGTTTTCAAACTATGATTTACTTCGTTTTCAAACTGGTTTTTTAATGAGAGTTTTACTGAGATATACTGATATTACACTGGTTTCAAATGATTTCTGGAAACTGATTTTTGAACTCATGTATTTGATGAATACTATCTGGTGACTTGGTGTTTTACTGGCTTTTGTGAATTTGGTGTATCTGTACTGTGTGTTTTATAATTCTCAGACTGCGATTTATTTTCATTACTACTGAGTTGGCGTACTCATAAAGACTCCATGTGCCTCTGTGCACAGATTCAGGTACCGATTTGGAGCAGTTGCTGCCTTGTTCGTTAGCAGCGGTTCACGGGTTTTCGAGGTAGCTGTCCAGCGTCCACAGCTTCTCCATTTCCCTTCCTCATTTAGTTTTAGCATTTGATTCAGAGATATTGACTCCAGTCTTGGGAGGTTTTGTTTAGACTCGCTAAGACTAAATTACACTATTCTATGCTTGGTTGCATGCTATTTATTAAATTGTGAACTCTTATAATTGAACAAATACATAATAAAGAAATGATTGGCTAGCCTAGTTCCACGATAGGCGTCGTCATGATTTGTTAGGATTTGAAATCGTGACAATAGGAAAAAATGTGAAAACAAGTAGGTAGAAAGTATCAATAATTACCAAACTTCTAATTGTTATCTCCGCTCAACCGAGTGGAACTTAAATTATACCTGCACATGGAAACCTTTGCAATCATTCGAAATTCTTATTGGTTATACCTATTGAACTGAGGTTAGCTTCCACTCGTACACTAATTATATATTATGTAATTTATCTACAATTTTCATATATTATTTCTATTCAGTTATATATAACTATAATATCATACCACTTAAATACAATTTGTATACAAATTTTATACAATATGTCTTTTGTATATTTTGTATCTGATTTATACATAGTAAAAATAAATTTCATACAACTAATTATATATTTTCAATTTATCTACAACGTTCATACATTATTTCTACCCAGTTATATACAGCTACAATATCATACAACTTAAATACAAATTTTATATAATATTGTTCAACTTTCATACAATATTTAAATATATATATATATATATATATATATATATATATATATATATATATAAAAATATATATATATATATATATATATATATATATATATATATATATATAAACAACATAATACAATTTACCTACAAGTTCGTAAGTATAATGTATGTCGTGTCTTCTTCTTCGAGTTTCAATACGAAATTTAGCTAAAATCAAGTCTAATCTTCACCAAAACACCCTCAAAATTGAGATATAAACTCCGAACAATATGCCAATTGTTTGCAACAACACACAATCCAAAAAAGTAATGGTTTCTGAAAACTCAAATTCGAATTTAAAGCTTCAAAACTTTTTAATGGCTGTAAATGTTGGAGAGTCAAACACCTTCAAAATTTATCGATGGACAATTTCGATTTGAACACCAATTGTGCATCATTACTGGAATTTGAACACCAATTGTGCAACACCTTCACCTCTACATTACTGGAATTTCAATAAGCATGGTATTTTTGTTCTCTTTCCCTTTGCTCTACATTACTGGAATTAGGAATTGAGAGATAGAGAGAGACGTAGAGAGAGACAGAGAGAGAGAGAGAGAGAGAGAGAGAGGGAGAGAAAATAAGAATGGGAAATAATTGATTCATAATATAAAGGGAGACTCATTTAATTCCTAAAGTGTATATAATTGATAAGTTTGTATTTATGATATAATTAAATTAAAACTTGAGTAGGGAAGATAATAAAGTTTCAAATAGTCTAGGAATGTAAAAATTTCTTTAATTAATGCTTCTTGGTCGTCTATATTGGGTCGTCCAGCAACAATAATCTTTTCTATTGCCTTAAAAGTAAACCACTGTAATTCTACATTTTCAAAGCTGGATCTATCATCTGATCTAGCCCCTTTCCGCCCATATGCAACATCTCATTCCTGCTTCTATCTCAGCCACAAAATCTCTTACATATTGATAATTCAAGACATTTGCCTTCCAGTAATATTGTGTCTTATGTTATTTCTTATCTTTTCAACCAAAGAAAGAAACTCTTGTTCAAAAATAAAATGAAATATCATTAACGTTTTTATTTAACTTTTTCTGTTATGGAGTAGTTCTTTTCTTTTTTGCTTGATTAAATCATCAAACCTGAAAAATCAGTTCCATGTATAACAAGTTTAATTTTAAATTTGGTTTATAGAATATCACTTTAAAAGGTAATAACGAAGTCATCGAATCGCACAAACTGAAATCAACAAATAAAATACCGAACCATATCGAATTTACCTCGGTATGATACGGTACAACATTTTTAAAAGCCAAAGAAAAAACACTGAACAGAAATCTTCAGAAACCGTACAAATCGACCGATGAACACTACTAACTCTCCACGCCTTTTTCATCCGCGCCCTCACCTTTGTTTCTTTTTTCTTCAACTTTCCCCCTAGATAAATCTAAAACAATACGAAGATGGAAACTACAGGAAAAATTTTGAAGTACATCTTCAGACAGAAAAAACTAATTTGGTTTCCTCATGTTTCGTCCAGCACGAATTACTTCATCAACAAGTAACAGCTGAGATGCTATAACAGGCCTGTAAAGGAAAGAGTATAGTAAGTACACATACAGAAAGAACGCAAAGCTTTCTCCCTTTTGTTGCATTTCAAAGTCTAAGGGATATCGGCAAAAAAGAGAAATCAAACTCCAGGAAATGATCAATGGTCACTGCAAAGGACTTCCCAGCAGAGTTGATGCTATTTAAGCATGCATAAAACACATGCACATGCAGCACAGCACAAAAAAAAAGGGAATGAAAAGTTCTCACATACCCAGAATTAACAATCTGACGCTTCACGGAATAGTTGTCAAATATACCCTCCATTTGTGGATCTATAGGTTCTCCAGTGTGATGATTTAGTCCGACTACATTTCCTTTGTCATGCTCTCCCTGAAAAGAGTTGAGATGTTTCAAAGACACTGACATAAAGTATCCATTGTTGCATGCATGAAAGATGGATTGGAAGTAGTATTTAGATACCGTTAGAGCTATGATCACATCTTGTGTATCAAGGCCAGAGTTCTCAGCAAGTGTCTTTGGTATCACAAGGAGGGCATTAGCAAAAGCCTCCACTCCAAGTTGAGCACGCTGTACGTATATTATCGAGACAAACATAGAGAGTGAGAAGACAGATACAGTACTTGAAGATATTTAACAGATGGAAGTAGTGGTAATCATAAATCCATATACACACCCCTTTAACAGTCTTTTTCACTTCGTTAATCAGGTGTTGACGAGCTGCAACTTCGAAGGTCCCGGCACCCTGAAAGACAGCATTCAAGACTACACCTCGGTAAGAGGGATTGCATAACCTCATTTTCATATTACAAACACAAATTGTGCTTCAACACTTGAAACAACGAGAAAGCTTAAATTCCATAACCAGATATAGGCATATAAATAAAATTCATTAAATTAAAACATCTAGTTTTGGAGTCCGAGTTGATTGATTGATTGATTGTTGAAGCTGTAACCTCCATTAATCAGGGGAAAGGAGAACTTGAGGTTATGAAGCCAATAAAGCCTTCCCTTTCAATACATCGTAAATGTTCAACATAAGACACTGACACTTACTTTGAGGCCCATAACTGAGAAGATAACAAATGATGCACAGGATTATCATGATCTCTAGCAGTATATACTCGCATAAACCGGATCATACTCCCATGCATGCAGGGTTTTTTTTTGAGAACCAAGAAATCCACAAGGGCCAATGACACACAGTTTGAAACTCGGTGGATAAATGGCCTGCCCTCTACCTTTTCCACTTAAATACCACGCTTATGTCTGTAGTATGGTTCAAACGCGTGACGGGCGTCTAATCCACATGTCACGGTTGCACTCTTACCACTAGACTAAAGCCCTGGGATGCATGCAGATTTTAGTCATCAAAGATAAACAAGCAGCAAGAAACAACAGATAAAACAGGTACAAACATCATATGAAGGAGCAACCATGCTGAATCACACAGATATCCATCTTGCTGATCAAATAACTATGTTTTTATATTTGGGAATGAGTAACATACGAGTACAATTGCTTCATCTTCAATGGTATTTTTGACTGCCCTTAGTCCATCACGGACTGCATCCTTGATTTGAGCTATTGTGTGATCATTAGGCCCTGTAAAGAAAACAGCACTGCAGGTTAAGATCTACTGCTCCAGGTCACGATGATGATACGCATCACGAGAACCAACAATACAATTAATCAGCAAATTGGTTTAACAATCAATAAGCACCTAAGAGTACCTTTGATAAGAATAGTACAGGAATGAGGATTTTTGACATTTTCTACAAAGGTATACTTCTCTTCACCAAGAACATGCTCATAGACCAGCCCAGCCCAGCCAAGGCAATCAGGAGTTAGGTCATCAACAGAGTTAACTGCCTCACCACCACAAGCCAAAACCAAACGTTCCATATTTCTCCTCTTTGCCCTTCGAAGTGCGATTATCTAGCACATGAAACAAGTATGATTACATAAAATGTTCTGGAAAGTCGAAAGAAGACAAGTCTTTATGTTCATGTCATACATTTATGTCATGCAATCTCCAGTTTGACTGTTCAAATTGCAATCTATAGTTTTGAGGGGAAAAATACTTTGGGAAAGAAGATCGATAAGTACTGAATAGTACAATGCCTAGAGAGAATGAAAATTTCCCATTGTGAGGTGTGATAATGCATTAAAGAGAGGTGTCAAACTCTACCCTTTATTATTTAAGCAAAAGAGGAAATTACTAAAAATAAGAGCTAAAGGTGTAAAAACTTGCATTTGCATTTGCATGCAGGTGCTTGAGCACAGTGCATTTTAGGAAACCTTGGGTAAAACGTCACTACATAAAATAGTCTCAATATTTCAACCAACTCAAGCTGTTGTACATGATAAAATGGAGAGAGAGCTCATTGCATATGTTCTCATGGATCCTTTGATTGAGTCCTGAAAACAAATGATCTGAAAAGGCACAGAACTTATGCAATAAAAGCGAGAGCTCATTGCATATTGCTCTCACGGAACCTTTTTTTGAGTGTTGAAAACAAATGATTTGAGAAGGCACAAAGCTAATGCAATAAATCAGTTCTGTATTTCTAACAAAGAAAAAGAGAAGAGACAAGCAAGCCCCATCCAACTGCTCCATTGTCCTAAGCAGTTCATAATAGAGCTCCACAAGTTTCAAATATCTTTTATCTTTACAGAGATTTGGAGTCTTTCAGATCTATTCGAGCATTTTATTTCCACTAAGCCCCTGTCCCCTTACCTTTTTTCTGTACGGCTAACAAAGGAAGAAAAGAGAGGAATAAAGGGGTTGTAAGCAGTTCCGTACTTTATCAAAACAAGCCCAAGTCGTATATGCATAATCAAACAGACTAATTAGTTCACAAAATGCTCGCACAGCAACCAGAGAAACCAAAATGGAAAAGGCTGCATGCTTGGTAGACTGAATGAATCAGCTAGCAAATTCAATACAAACTGAATAAAGAGAGCAAAGACAACTTACTCCTGCCCGAGCAAGAATGTCAAGAGATTGAGGATCAATCCCCTTCTGATTGATGATAACAAAATTGTTGTCATTTCCAGCGCAGACCTGCAGGGAACCAGCAGCATTGAACGTTATAAAGATTTTGTTACACTAATATAGAGCAATGCCAAATAGCCACCTGCACAGCATACCTTGTTCTTTAGGTCAATTATCTTTTGCACCCTCTCATCAACAGAACGCCTTTCTGCAGCAACCATTGCCTCTCTCTGCTCTGCGTTTGAGTAGAAAAATCCTGCATTTACTTCACTGAGAAAGGAGAAGATAGATCAATGGTATGAACTCATCAAGACCAAGTAAACTTAAGCAATGTGAATCTGGATGAACACTATTACCTCTTCTCGTATTCAAGAGAGACATTACAAGTCATAATGTAACAGTTCTCTGCCCGTCTTTTCATGTCTGGATGTCTTGAACCATGATCAAGTACAAGACCCTCAACCTAAAAGAAGCAAAATCGATGAGATGACATATTAAACATTAGCACAACTTTTATCTGACACCTCCCACGCCCTGGGCAAAAGGAGGAAAGAAAAAACAAACCCAAAATTTTCTTCTTCATCTGGCAGCACGAAATATCATGCAGAAGTGAGGCAAGTGCACCTACATCTAGGCATTTTGGCATACTTAGTGAAATGTACATGGCTGCACGCAATAAATAAGCATTACACCATCTCTTTCCTTAACCCACATGCTAATATCAGTTCAAGACCTCCAACATGGTTAGAATATTCGTCAGCTCATTTCATATTCTGGTCAATTAACCCAAGGTTTATTTTTATATGCAACTTTCACTTTCTATGACTATCATTAGATGTGTTAGGCCAATTTTTCACTTTCTCTACCCTAATCGGACCGACCTACTTTTTTTCAAATAAGGCCAGTCATACTTCCCTTCCGCACCATCCTAGATAAAATCCACCTTCAAAAAACTAAAGAAGTGTAATCTCAGAGTAAAATTATTTTCGGTACACAGCATTCTTTATTTTACCATCATCTAAACTTAGAAAGAGGTACATTAAACTCGTTTTCATGCATTTAAAATTTTATTTGGAAAGTAGCTGCTCCGGAATCGCCAATAATTTTGAACTCTGATTCCAGTTCAAGACTAATCTGAATAGGATGTTCATTATTCTGCTCAGTGTTGTTATCATTGTCAATATCTGACAACTATTTTCACTATTCATAGAAATGTCAATCAAATTGTAGAAAGGTCAAGAGTAGCATTCCACGTACCAAACGAGTGTCCACATCAAACTTGTGACGCATGTGCATTATCTCAACCATAAAAAGATCAATAGCTTCTTCAGGCTTGCGAATGCAGAGCACCTACCACACAAAGTTGCAAAGTATGTAATGAAGGATGATACCAAAAAACAACCAATATAGTTCATCATGCATCATTGCAAAAGGAAAATCGTCAGATAAATCTTAGGCGTATCTCTCCCATACTACAGGACTTATGCCGAATAGATCAATAAAAGAATTATGTCCCTTCAGAGACCACCGATCCATCTAACTTTCAGACATGATAGATATCAGCATCAGCCGGTCCCTCTCCCCCAGGACACCATGTCTCAAAGAGGATATAAAACCAAATATGTTTGATGACTAATAAGAACGGATGCTCACAGCATTAGCAACAATGTCAGTTAGCTGATCAGCCAGTGCTTCATACAACTGCGCCAAAACAATAAATTGGCATTAGCACCAGTAGGGAAGGAAGAGCATATCAACAGCAGAAACAAAATCTATAAAATTAAAATCGGGGAAGAAACCTTTGTTCTCAGTGTCGTTCTTGCAACCATCTTCAATATCTCTTTATCTGGCTCATTACCCATCACTACAGGAGTCTTAAATTTTTCAAGAAATTGTAGAGTTGCTCTTTTTGCAATTTCAAAACCATCTACTAGCACACGAGGATGCATCCCTGCAAGAAAAGGACAAGCATTAGTAACCTAAATTAACCCAAAACAGATAGCAGATACTTATGCATAAGATTCATAAGGATGCTACAAGTAAAACTGTCACTGAAATAGTAAGTAAAAAGAATGAATCTTTCATTGAATGTTTTTCCCTTTCTGAAAATTTTTTCTTTTTATTTCTTCTTTTCTTATAATGAGGGTGAAGCTCAGACATATATGAATTGGAAATGGAGTATATTTCTAGACCTTAAAAATAAGGTCTCGTAATGACCTGAGAAAAAATGTTATCATCATCGCAGTCGCCCCTACTCTGAGAGTTGGTTTCTTTCTATTATTTTCGTTCTTTTCTCAAAGGAGGAGCGCATAAACCATCATAAGCTCGAGGACTATTTTCATGAACAAGAGTAGCAAAGTTCCGTGTTTTATTTCTTTTAAATGTGTACAATGCATCAAAAGAATAGCAATAAAGTTGCTTAGAAAAGTAAATAATATATGGCAAACCTTCATCTATGCATCGTTCAGATTGTTTCATGAGCTCCCCAATGAAAAGCACAGTAGATGTAGTACCATCCCCACTAGTATCATCTTGAGCTACAGCAGTCCTGGCAATCATTATTGCAGTTGGGTTCTGAATTTGCTGCAGTTTTAAGTTAAAAAAGGAAATTAAAATCAATTACCTAGGAGCAACAACAATTATCCTCCACTTATCCTCCACAAGGATAAAATCTTATCTTCAAAATAAATATTATAAATTTAGCCACATTAACGGAGTCACCAGTGATATGCTCGAATGGCTAAGACAAGCTTTGGTTCTTAAGAAGTGATCTTGTCACAAGACCTAGTTTCCACTTCCATGAAAAGATTTAAATATTGATCTTGACTTCTGTGAACACAAAATAGAAACATCGACGCCTTAATACCAAACTAGTAGGGGTTGGCTATATGAAGTCTATATCCCACTACTCAATAATTTTTCTTTTAACACAAAAGGAATTCTCTAAACTCCAGACGTATCTCTGCATCAACATACAAATCAGTAAACAAATTTTCAGGACACTGCCAAGTGACCACATTAACACTGAATATCTGACGCCACAAACCGTATGAACTCAACCTGTCTGATAACAGAAGGCAAAAGCAAGAAGCAAAATACCCAAAAACAAAAAAGAATACATCTAAAGGCCAAAAAGAAACCTTGGGCCTAAGTCGACCACGAGGATTAGCTATAATGGTGAGTATTACCTACGACCATACAAGGAGACAACAACTCATACACTTAAAGCAGTGTGGAATTCTAACAGCTCCCTCATACCCAAGACTAGCCATGTGGAGCTTGGAGTTAACATGGGTGCCCAAACAAGTAGCCAAACATCATGAATAAGTCCGGCGGTGATACTTAGAGGTGGACCGATCTGTGGTGTAACCTATGGGTTCAGGAGAATCCGGTATCTTTTGCCAAGACCCTGTATGTGCATTTAAAAATCCACTATATATGTATAAATATTTAACTGTGAAAACACTTATTGTATATTAACTTGAGGTCGAGGTGGTGGTAGGAATCCATAAACTTCAACAACGTGGATCCACTCTTGGTGATACTATGTTGGCAAAATGCACCTTGGGCCTAGCTCAAGCTATATTGCTCAAGACCAAATACTATAAATCATACATTTAACCGGTGTGGAATTCAAACAGTTGTTTCTGTTTTGCGCCCCTAATGTATGCAGTATTTTCTTCATTTGCACCACATAGTCTTACTTTTTAAGAATTTACCCCCCTAACCTAGTCATTTCTTTGAAAAGTCGTAAAATTGAAGGAAACAGAAATCACATAATGCTTGAAGAAAGGAAGAACTGACCATCTCTTTCAACAATGTGTTACCATCCTTAGTAAGCTTAATGTCACCCGCACCGCCAACAAGCCTGTCGTCAAACAAAACATATAAAGCCTCTAATAAATATGAAGATGAAATCAACGCCAAAGCAAAAAAGGGGGTGTGTGTAACTGACATCTTGATGGTGCCTTTAGGGCCGAGATTGGTTTTGAGAACGTCCTGTAAACCCTTGGCGGCGTTTATGTTCATGTGAAGCGCCGCAGATTTGTTGAGAACCTCTGCATTTGGATTCAATACCTTTACAGACATCTTCAGTTATTTGCAATACAGATCGCGAAAGAGAAGAAGTAGGCAAGTGTGGTAAGAGTCTGTTTCTCAACTGTGAGGGCTGGGTTTAAGGGCTTTCTCCAAGGGTTCTTCTTTCCCCTTTTTTCTTTTTCTTTTTCTTTTTCTTTTTCCCTTTCCTTTTTTATTTTTTTTTTGTTTTTGTTTTTGGAGTGAGTAACTCGACCGATCCGGCCGGTTTAACACTTAATGGACCGCCCTGAATTACCATTTCCCTAAGACTTAGATAATCCACACCTAGGGGTCGTTTGGCAGGTTGTATAAGAATAGTGTTAAATAAGATGTATTAGTAATGTATGGGTTAGTAATAGGGTTGGGTATATATTAGGTATAACCGATAGCCTGAACCGATAAAATGTTATTGGATTATCGATATCGGATTATTTGGAAAAATAATTCGATAACGAATTTAATATTATTTGACTATTGGGTTATCGGTTTGGGTCTCGATTTGCCCAATTTAATAACGATTTAACTGATAGCTCAATAAACATTAACAAAATTATAATTTTACCTACTTAATATATAAAGTAACCTTGTGGTTCCATTCTCTCGCAAGTTACTCTTCATCTTCGTACCTTTATCCTTAGAATAAGTTTTAAACTTTTATGAATTTCTGAAGATTTTTAGTTTTAAACTTTAAAGAATTAATTGTTCAAATTTTAGTTTTTCTATTTATTTATTTTTGTTGCACTGATTCTTTAGTATTTACAAGATTAGGATTTTATTACTTTTCTGGGAATTATGCCCGCCCGTAGTGAGATAGTTAGTAAGGTTAGCTTGTTGAATGTCTTATTCCTTACTCCTACTAACTTATAACTTTGAAAATTGAGATCATTCATTGAGATTTGCAAATGCAAAGAAAGTTTCTTTTCTAAACTGAAATTTATCCCTGTTGTTTAAGAACAAAAATTCAGTTCCATTCTCTTAACTGTATGATCACATTTCTATTAAAAAAACATGAAATTTTTAGATATTTTTTGTTCTTATCGGGTAAATCGATAACCGAACCGATAGGGATCGATAACCGACTAATCGATACCCGACAATCGATATCTTATCGGTTTAGCATATTTATAAACTGATAACCGATATGCCGAACCGATAACTTTCACAATCGAACCAAACTGACCGATGCTCACCCCTAGTTAGTAATGCAAGCATTAGTTATGCAGAGATTATTTCTTATTCATTGTTTGGTGTGGTGTGGTGTATTAAAATTGATATCCATTGCATAATTTTTACGAAAATTATTGTTTACAAAGATACCCTTCATATTCTTTAGCTTTAAGGGACTTTAAGGATAATTTTGCCTTTAATTATGCTAATGCATGCATTTATAGCTTTGGTATTGCTAATATCATGATTTTGTTATGCATTTGTTATACATAGGATAATACCAAATAGGACGTATAACTAATGTTTTTATTAATTCTACATAAGTTGAAAAACTATATCAAACATAATTTTACTAATACACAAAATTAATGTATGCATTATATTCTTTTATGCACTCAACCATACGACCTCCTACAGTACAAGTGATAATGAGAATGATGCAACATAGTACACTAAAATAGTTTAGGATTTAAGTAATATGAAACACTGACATTATTATAAATTATATATTGAAAATGCATAAATTGTACCCTACACTTGTCCCCAAAATTCAGTTCCATATTTGAACTTTACGGACGTCCTAATACCTCCTTATTCTTGTTCAAATTGAAATAAACACCTCCCTGAGACATATAAAATCAGTTACATTGTGAAAAGTGTGGCACACTCGCTCAGTATCTTCTCAATGTACTGCCACATCATGCATAATTTGATATTATTATTTAACTCCTTTTTCTCCCCTTATTTGTCACCCCTTTTATTTATTTCACCATTTTTTCATTTGCATCTCCTTCTTCATTTTTGTTCTCAAAATCACTTCCCAAGGTCCCTTCGTCGTTCACTACAACTGTCCAAGCCACCCAAAAGAATTTCAAAGTTCTCGAATTCTAGTTCGATGGAATAATTGCAATTCGCTGATAAAGACTTTTGCATAGTAACACTAGAGAAATGAGGTTTGGGATGAGCTATATGAATGTGGTTGAAGATTGACCGGAAAAAATGGAAGCTTGCCCGAAAAAAAATCCGACCGACATATGTTGACGTTGGGGTAGCAGATTTAGAATCAGCCTTAGATTTTATCTTCCTTGTTGAATACTGACTAGCCACCAACCCACCGAGCCCACTTGTAGATCCTTTGTGGTGTTGGATTTTGGAGTGATTAATTAAAAAATTTATTTAGATAATAATTATTGTGATCTTTCAGATATATTATTATTGGAAGAATAAAGAAGAAAAGTAGGCATTTATCTATCACAAAGGGAAATTGATGACGGAGTCGGCATATACGGAGTTCCGCTGGTGGAGAAAAAGGAGTGAGAATAAAATTAGAGAAAGAAAAAGGAAAAGGAGAAAAATAAAAATGACAAAAGAAAAAGAAAAGAGGGCCCACAAATAATTAAGTGTAATTAATTATATAATGTCCAATTAAAATTTGGCATGTGTACAACTTAATCAGTTTTAACAAAAAAAGTTTCTCTCCACTCACGTTTAAGAAATAATTTTTTTTCTCTGCCATGTCATCATTTAGGGAGGTATTAATTTTACTTTGAACAAGAATGGAAAAGTTTTAGGACACCTCCTCGTTCTTCGTCTATTCCCGTCCGATGGACTGTAAAAGTTAAATATGAAACTAATTTTTCCGAATAAGTCCAGGGGTGCATCTTATGTACTTTTCCAATTATATATGTTGAATTACTTAGAAGCCAATTGCATGTTACTCCTAATAGCATACGTACTAGTAACTGCAAAGTTTGTTAAGTGACTTTTTACGAAACAATTATGATTTGTGTCCAATTACAGAAGCTGCTGCATCAAGTTGTTAGAATCATTGGCCTCTTTATGGTTTTCTGTAAATAGTGACTGGGAGTCTAAAACAAAATTACAACTCAGTTAATAAGTTGCAATCTAACTAAAGGGTTGTATGAAAAAAGTTTGGTGGGGCCCACTTATATCATTACTATGTAGTACGTGTGCAATTCAAAGTCCGATGGGCCTATGTCTCGTATATAGTTGCAGCTGAAATAAAAACTAAAAAGACAATAATTGTGTACACATTTGCCAAGCATGCATGTTAGGCAATCAAAATCGATTGATTTGTATGCTTAAACGATTCCTTTGAGCACACATATGCATAATTGCGAATACAAAATTATAATGGCTAAATTGACACGTGATTTGTATGAACTTAGCCAATAGCCAATAAAGCTTAGTTATATATATATATATATATATACATCGCACAATCGAAATCGACTGATGTTTGCTATTGACAAAAACGCCTCTGTTTCCTCCTTTTTGTCCCTCTATTTTCTTTTTGATAAAGATTTTGACAAACATGTTGCATTAAACTCATGGCAATGTGCAGTGTAGATTATATCATATTGTCATTAGACCCATCTACTTTCAACTCCATAAGCAAACTCACAAGGTAAATGATTTTGGACTGCTGACCTATGGAAAGTTATTTTTCCTGTGCAGAGTTTGAGGTTTATATATATCAACCAAATGTCCAACTAAAAAGGTGATTTGTAGTTTCGAACTAGTTACTATATTGTAGATAATCTGTTTATTTCTGCAAGACTATCAAAAGACATATCAAAAATCTGGGGCTTAGGAGATGTCCGCTTCCGATGTCTTAGTATCTCACTAGATACTGGCCATTGTTACCGTATTGCAATATAGAGTAGTACCAACAGATTTAGGAAAATATATATGATCTCATCCCAAAATAACTTACATAACTGAAATAAGAAACAAAGAACACTCCAATACCAATGTGATAATTAGTGACTTACTAACACAAATAACTTAAGAGACTGCATATTTATTCAAATTTTTAAGGATCCGTGAGTTTCACCAAGAATTAAGACACCAAAATACATATTGCTCGTACATACATACTGATAAGAAAGTAGAGGCCTTCTGAACTGCAGAAGGTGGGGAGACAACTCAACTCTAGGTATCATGAAAGTGATTGATACTCAAGCTCTAAGTGATCCTTGTCCATTATGCTGAAGCATGTGCGCTTTTTTCATTTCTTCCAAAAAAGAGTCATTTATGCTACACAAAAGGAAACAGAAAAAAGCATGCAACCGTAAGGTGTCATACAACTTAATGTACTAGTGTTTTCAGTCAAAAAAAGATTATTCAACTCACAAGTACAATAAAAGACAAATGGGGTTACAGTCCCTGAACTCATTTATCCTACCTTTGGTAAAATGGCGACGGTTAGATGGACTAAACATACCTATATTTGATATGAAAAAAAGCAGAATTTGCACTTGGCTACTTTACCCCCTTGATCCATAACCTTTTCTAGCAGAGGAAAGGGGACTGTAATCCCCCAACATATATTCTTTTTGTGTTATGGATAATAATTGTATATTAAAACCCAGGGTATGAATGGTCAGAAGATTATATCAAAAGAATTGTATATTTTCCCCTTTGCCAGCAAATACATAATAATACTAATAACTTACTTGCATTGTCTCGTCTCATCTGTCAGAAATTTTCTAGGCTAACTAGCACTTTAAGACCATTATAATACTGTCTAAATGTGACAAAACAACCAGTGGGCCAAGGATGCAGCTTGACCATCTTTTCTAGTTGCTATGACATGCATATTTCATGAGCAATAGGAAATAGATGTTAAAGTAAAGTATAATATGATGAGATCAATACAACCCTCATAACCAAAAAAAAAATAGAAAAAAGGATCAACGGTTTACCAATTAACGACATATTTTTTAAAAAAAAAAGGATAGATTGTTCATTGATCACATATTGTACATTAGTATTTACAGCATCCACATAATTGTGTGCTAGTAACTTAGGTATTCATAGTTTTAAATATTTAGAATTCGCAGCTTAACCAGTTTGTTTGGGGACTGGTCCAGAGAATTTCTCACTCGAGTGTGATAACAAATAATTGACTTCCTCGTCCAAGGTCGGCGAAATATGGAGCCACCCAAGCTAGTATAATGATAATTGGGTTCATCATCAAGAAGTTAAGAATTCCATTTTTGCAAGGGGTGTATTAGCTGTAAGTACAACTTATACCGCCTTCAGGTACCGAACTTATCATTGAATGGCACCTTTCATGACACATGTTACACTCTCAACTAAGCAAGAACAAACAAGAAATTACCCACTTTCATAACTTTTACAAGCATAACTTGTAATAATATTTTAGAATCTTCAGTAAAAAGATCCAGTGAGAAAGTGTTGGTAATTCTCCCTCCAGCTACTTAATTTGTAGTTCACCTTTCAATTATTTGCATCTTGCAAGTTCGCTATTTATCTACTTTGTATAATTGCTCTTTTTGTCAACTTTTTTTTGTTGGAATGGCGAGTTAACTTTTACGATGTCTCACTTATGTAGCCATACAACATTTGTAAAATAGTTATTCCACTTAAAAATAAAAGTACAGAAAGAGAAAAGGAGAAAAGGTGGTGGCACTACAAGATTGGCAAAAGAGGAGATGGTGGGAAGGAGGAGGAAGAAGTGGTATTGGTAGAAAGAAGAAGAAGCAAGATAGCAAGGGATAGGAGAAGAGAAGACAGAGGAATGGCAAGGCAAAATATAAAGGAAAACAAGGAAGAAGTACAAGAAAAAGGTTTGGTGGAAGAAGAAAGAGTAGAAGGATTTCGTTGGTGAACGAGGGAGAGGTGGCAGTGGCATAGGAGAAAGAATTTGGATTGAGATGGGTACGGAAGATGATAAAGAGAAGAAATCTATAAATGGTGAGAAATGCCACAAAAATACTTTAAGGGTAACTCGTCAGAAATTAAATAGCTGAAGGCGGCACGACACTCGCCATATCATACTTTACTCCATGGTAAAATTGTTCAGGAGAACACATCATTAGTAACTTCTTATCTTATTCCTTGTACCAAGACATGTGATTGAGAAGGTTTTTGCAAAACAAATGCAGGTAAGCATAAAATAACAAAGGCATCTTTTTTCTTTTTGTTTTTAAGTAAGTAAAGTAATGTCATGGTAACCTCAAGGTCAAAGAAACTGTTTACTTATAAGCAAGTCCATAATTACCGTGAAAGCCTTAACTCAAAGATAACGGACTTACTATTGATGAAGACACTCATTTAATTCCTTAGCTTATTCGCGACACTTCCAAATAACAGATACTGTTCTTTCTGAGGTACATTTAACGCATTTTTTGTGGTATATCAGTCATATTCTTTAAGTGATTTCTGCTCTATTTTACTGCGCAAAGCTGAAATATTTGGTACATAAACCATTCAAAGTTAAGATGGAAGAAAACCCGATAATATAAATAATTATACCAGATATTGTTGACGTTTCGTGAGATATATTCATAGATAAAAATTGTGATCACAAAGACGTAAACATAAGTGAGTTTTGTAAGGGAGAGAACAAACATAAAGAAAGACAATGAGAAATTAACATGAAATGTTACACAAAAGCAGGAAATGAACTTTTTCCTAAGTCCAAGTAAATACTCTTACTAAGATATTACAAGAATTCTCATATCCCAACACCCTCACAGAATATTTCAACGATGCAAAGGTGGAGCCAATGACATTTGATACGAAAGTGAGGGCCAAGAAGCCCTTCTCATTGTACTCCGTACAGGGTGCGGACAACCCAAAGTTCAAAGGTAAGGCCACTACCACCGTTGATCAGTCTGATGAGCCATCGGTGGTGGGTATAGAGTTTGTTACTGAGCCATCTACAACTCCCATGCCTTCCATCGGGATAGCTGACATGCCACCACCTTCATTCTCTTGATCATCAACTTAAGTACCAGTGCCACCCTCATCCACCTATCCACTCACTGCGCTGCGAGTCTCTAAGACATTGGCGAGTCTCAACAATTGGATGTAGGCAGCTACTTCTAAGCTATCTGACATATCCAGTACTGTTGCATCACAATACTCTACTCTAGTAGTACCACATGTCCCTCCATCAGTGGAGGAAACACTGAAGAAGATTCTGGAGAACCAGAAGTACGTGAATTGCTCAAGAGAAGTTTTTCTAACCGGATTGAAATCGTGAGACAATTCGGTTCTCTAGACCCATCTGTCGCCCTGGAGAAGGGGCGCTGTGTTGAAATTGTTGAACCGGAGAAATGAATTGGAAAGGAGTGGAACGAAAGCAGACAATTGAAGACCAAAAGAGACAGGCTTATGACTAAACATTACCCGGTACGAAGCCCAATCGATCCGAATCGGTCAGTCGAACAAACAAAGACTATAGTTCGCGATCAAGTCGTTCTATTTCCTGCCCGCTTGTAGCGGTTGGTTAGGCTAGGCCGGTTAGAACCTCTCCGCAGTTCTCGATTCTGATTGAACTAGGGAGGATCGGTATTGTTGGGGGAGATTGTTCTTCCTCAGCTGGCTTGTTAACCATGGTCTATTCTGGTGGCTCATGGAGGAGATATTGAGGAGTTGGGCAAGCAAGTAAGGAAGATGAGGAATTCCAGGCTTCAAATAAATCAGTGGAGAATTTGAGAAAGAAGGTGACAAAGTTTGCAAAAGCGGGTGATTTTCCATTTGACCTACTGATGGAGACAGATCCATGAGTACCAACAGACCCGGCAACACCATCATCAGAGGCACCACCTGGCCAGTCTGACGAGCCAGATCTTGCTGCCCACACTGCTGAGGAGATGCTTCATATGCTCGCCAACCCCGTTGTTACCAGCCAGATGATGATGAGATCCAGTTGGAGGATCCCCAGGGTGGTGATGCTACCAGTCACGCTGAGACCACATAGGGAGTTTTCTTTACTCTCTACCCTCCCTTGTTTTGATTTTGCTAAGCATTAAGGACAATACTTGTTTTTATTCGGGGGGGGGGGGGGTCTAAATAGTATAGATTCTTATTTACTTTAATAACTTCATTTTTGATTGGTTAACTTCTTTTTATGTTTAAGTAAACAATAAGCCTTCGGTTTTCTTAATTTCACGGTTCTTTCCAAGGGTAAGTTTTGTGTGAACCGGGTGGCTCTTCCCAACGATGGATGGCGTAACAACCTTCTTAAGGGATCGAGTCCGTTTCTGATGTTTAGGTAGAATAAGTAGTATTAATGAATAAATAAGGGTCAAGCATGATTCACTTGGTACCAACACATCTAACTACACGTTTATGGTTAAAATCAAGTTTTCTGGAAAGAAATAGCTTTAGTTAATGACCTTGTGACTCTTGTGTTGACTTAGGCAACCATCAGGTGATTTAGTTGAACCATTGGCGATTTTCAACCTTGAATGCGGTTGTTGTGAGCCCTCGACTCTATTTCTCTTTAACAATTCGGTTGTATGAGAGGTGAGGTATTTTGTTACAAGTCCTAGTACCCGTGCAAATGGTCTACAACTTGCCCCAAATGTGTTTCTAGGCGAAATTCTAAGTTAGCTTGGCTTGAGAAATGATTTTAGGCTCTCCTTGATCCGTTTTGAAACCTTCCATGGTCCAGCAATGATGTCATCCTTAGTCAACTCTTTTGAGTCTAAAGCCTCTTTTATTCTATAACCACGTTACAAGCCTTTACCCGCTTTATAGTGACCCTCTCTTGGCACCCGAGCTTCCCTTAGCACTCATGAGAAACAAATGGCGAAAACATAAATTTGGGAGAGAGACGAGGAGTTTGAAGATGGTATAAAGGAACAAAAAGCGAAAGGAAATGAAGAAGAGGAAAGGCAAAGAAAAAGAAAGAAAGAACAAGAGAAAAATACACACAAACAAAGCGAATAATGTGAAGGGTTGAAAAGATTCAAAAGAAAGCGAAAAGTGCAAAGCATGGAGAAAACAAAGAAGGAGAATATGAATAGCATGACCAAGAAAGAGTGATGTCAAGTCTATCTAGTTCTCGTAAGGAAAAAGAAAATGGCTCAAAGAGTCAGTGAAGTATGAGCCAAAAAGAGAAAATGAAGTGCTAAAGGAAAGGTGAACCAATTCCATTCCAATATTCACCTCCTTAATCCAAAAGCCTTCATTACATGCCGAAAAAGACCTACGTGATTTCAAATCGAGCAAGCATACATTAGTGGTGATCTACATGAGGGGCAAGCATATGGTACTTAGAGTCGAGCTTGTGACATTCTTTTGAGAGTGATGAGCGAAACTTTCTCAAGTCATTAAATTGAGTGTTACATTCGTGAGTGAGATGAGCTCTCGGAGAGTATAAGAGGAGGAGTTTGGGATCCACAATGACCTACTTGAAAGTGCTAACTTCCTCGATGAATAAAGTCAATTCTTGATGCTTAAGTGTCACATTAGAGTTGTTTGTGCTTTAACATTCAAAACACGGATTTGTTGATAATGCATTAGTGTGTGGGTAATTGTTGGTCCCAATTGATCTGTGTTTGATTCAACTTAGGATGGCTGAAACTACACTTTTCTTGTGGAGGTGGGAATTACCTTATTTGCTTGAGGACAAGCAAAAGTTTAAGTTTGGGGGAGTTGATAAGTAGGGATTTTGACTGCTTATTTGCTCTATTTTACTTACGTTTTGGCTCAAAAATGTTTAAAGGTATTTCCGGGAACTAATGAAATGTGCTTTCTTGCAGGAATATTGGGAGATGAGCCAAGAAATGAAAATCAACTCAAGATGGAGTAAAATTGGACAAGGACAAAAACAAAGTAAAAATGAGCAAAGCGCGAACCGCACAATATTGTGTGCGGCCGCAGACCATGAAGAACCACTGTCAAAAATTCTTCAAAGTGCGGACCACACAATCATTGTGCGGCCGCAAAAGACAAGATTCAGAGAGATGGTATTTTGGGGGCCTGGAGAAGTGCATACCACACTATTATTGTGTGGCCGTATAATGCTAAAGTGCAGCCACACTTATAAATGTGCAATCCGCATAAATTGTCTTTGTCCAGCTCAATATCAAGAGTGCGACCGCACTCAGAAATGTGCGGTCCGCACAATCAGAAGAAGTGTGGCCGCACCCCAGAATTGTGCGACCGCAGAAGGCCATCCTGTCAAGTCAGTTTCAAAGTGCGAATCGCACAACCTCCGTAGGGAAATTTTTGTCCAATAATTTCGGCTGGGTATAAATGGATTTTTTGTCAAACTTAGGTTAAGTTGGGAACACCTGAGAATAAATAGCCGTTTTTCCTTTACTGTTTTGGGTAACTTTGTAATATTTTATCATTTTAACATTAGATTTTCTTCTGTAATCATCAATTATGAGTTTAATCTTAGTTTTTTCTTTTATTTCTTCATTTTTGCCTATGAGTAGCTAAACCCTTAGTTAGGATTGTGACCCAAACCTGGTATGGGTACCTAATGGGTGATTGATTTAGGGCTTATTTATGATTTGGTATACATTTAGCCTAGTCCTTGCTTGAATTTAATAATTTATGGTTGCAAACAATAATTCATGCCTAATTGACTTGGTCTCTACTTGAGGATGAGAGACTAGGTCCAGGAAAACTGGGCTAACAAGAAATTGGGGTGAACTCAAGAAATTGATAGCCCCAATTAAAGGGCTGAATCTAGAGATAGTAAGACCCGACTTAAGCATCTATCTCATGTTCCGTGAAATACCAATTTGGACTTGAGAAAGCTAAATTGGGCAAAATCACTCAAACTACCGAGAGGTATAGAGTGAGTAATCGCATGTGAGTGCTATATTGTATCTCGACCAACCAAACATGCCCTAAAGCTCTCAATCCGTTAGGTAACCAATTAGGCGGAAGTCACAACCATATATCTCTTATAACCTGAAAAACAACAATACCAAAAACATTGTCCATTAGATTTACAATTACAAGCATTAGCATAAAACTTAGAAGTAGAAAGAAATAATTGAATATGTGGAAGTGCAATTTGGGCACGTCATACACTTAGATTAGATATATACCTAATCCAACATAAGCTCCCTATGGTATCCGTCCTGACTTGCGTTTGGTATTTATAATTGCATCGACCGCCTCACAATCCCAATTAGTGGTGTGAGTTTAGGCGACGTCAACAGGTCATCCCTAGGAGAGGAAGTTTTAAGTACCTTAGGTATATTATTTATAGGGACATGGATATTGATGAAAATGTCACACATCATATTGGGGCTGGATGGATGACATGGAGACTCGCTTCCGGTGTTTTGTGTGACAAGAAGGCGTCACCGAAACTTAAAGGTAAGTTGTACATAGTGGTGGTCAGGCCAACGATGTTGCATGAGGCTGAGTGTTGGCCAGTCAAATCGCTCATGTTCATAAGATGAAGGTAGCAGAGATGAGGATGTTGAGATTGATGTGCGGGCACACCAAGTTAGATAGGATCGGAAATGAGGTTATTTGCGACAAGGTGGATGTGGGCCTTATTGATGAGAATATGGGGTAAGCGCGACTTATGTGGTTTGGTCATGTGAGGAGGAGGAGCACATACGCTCCAGTGAGGAGGTGTGAAAGGTTGACATTGGAGGGCCTACAGAGAGGTAAATGTATGCCAAATAAGAGGTGGGTAGAGGTGGTTAGGCAAGACATGCCGCAACTTCAACTGACCGAGGATTATTATAGTAGGTAGTCTAGAGTGTTCATAACAGTAGTATTGACACGCAAACTCGCTTTCTGTTGGTAATAGATTTTTATGACTAACCGTTGTTTTCTTTCATTTTTAATCACCTTACTATCTTGTTGTTTTTATTCTGCTTTTATATGGCTTTTTGGTACTGTCCCTTCTTGTCTATATTTTTCATTAATGTGGTGCTCATGCTTCCTGAGCCGATGGTCTATTGAAAACAACCTCTCTATCCTTGGTAGGAGTAAGGCCTACGCACACATTGCCCTCCCCAGACCCCACAGTATAGAATAATAGCGGGTATATTGTTGTTGTTGTTGTTATGTCCGTTTGTATGTACATATTTATTGTGTATATATATTAGTTCCAACAAATATTATATATTATTATCATAACAGGTATGTTATTTAATTTTTGAAATATGTATGTGTAAATAGTTTTATTAGTAAATAAAATACTTAAACTGTTCTTATTAATTATAATAACTATCTACTACATTACTAGTATGTGTTTAGTTTCATGATAGTGTTTCTCTATCATACTAGACTTATAATTTAAAAAAGAAATAAAAACTTTGAATATTGTAATTTTAGACATGTAATGATGTTTTCAAGATTACATGAGCATATTTTTGGAAAATTCCCAAAGGAAACCGCATTCGTTACTCTTTTGGCTGCTCACTTGGGTACGCATTAGATAAATTAGATAATTTGGTTGTTGTGCAATAGCTCACAAATTCTATATGAGATATAAATTGTACTAGGTAAGTCCGGTTCAACGAGCTCTCACTAAAGTTTTTTTTTTTTTGTAATTTATTGGAATTAATTAAAAAAGAAATACTAGTAACATATACTTCATCCATTTCAATTTATGTGCATTCATTTGACCGGACACGTAATTTAAGAAAAGAGAAAAAACTTTTAAATTTATTGTGTAAAATGAGATACATATATTTTGTGTAACCCTAAATCATTGTATAAATGTAAATTATTTTCAAACAGGAAATAAGTCATTCTTTTTGCACGAATTAAAAAGTCACGTCAATTAAATTAGACACTTATTTTGAATCAAAATAAAAAAAAAAACTGTTATAACGGAGGGAGTAGCATTTAACTTATTTTACTAGGTCTTACGTCACCTACTATTATTTAACTCCATTCGCTTACTTTCGTCTGCTTTCTTCTTCAGTCTGCGCACAAAAGGAGGGAGAATCAGTAACCACCCGCTGCATAACCCTAGGTACTTTATCGAATCTATTTTCGCTCCCTTCACAAATCGATTATGCTATTGATGATGCTATAATTAGGGTTTTCCCCATAACTGGATCTGTGGCTTTGTTTAGATTTTCCGTTCTTCATATCAGTCTCTTAACTACAGATCTGAAAACTTTGACCACCTGATTACTTCAAATCTGAAATTGTTTGAGGTGTATCACGACTACTGCTTATTGTTATTGTTGGTCTTTCTATGTTTTACTCCGATTTTTAAGGTATTACACATTTCATACAGTAAACAAGGAAATTTGAGAAACAGAACGGTTCCATTTTGAACTCCTCGATTTCATGATTGACCATTTATTTGAATTACTATATCAATAAAAGAAAAGAAAAACACGACAAAGACAAACAAAATAGAAGTTGAAAATTTTGTGAACGTTGAAATTATTTGAGTAGAAGAGGTATTTAACTTGAGATACACACAGTACACTCATATCAATATTTTAAGCTTTCACTTTCCGTATTTGCAAAATACAAATACCTAATTAGTGATTTATGTCTCCGGGGATAATTGTAAATTAGGTTTGTTTATTTTAAAATCTCTGTGATTTATCTTTATTTTTTGGTGATCTCTGTGATTTGTTTAAAAAAGCAATGAGTTCCAGTTAATACAACTTTTGCACAAAAGGTTCCTTAAACTAGTTACTAGGGAGTTACTTCTCTTGACGAAGTTTCTTTTGGTATCCAACAGTACACTTCACGCTCCCTCTGAGGTGCCTCTTGCAACATTTGTTACTCTCCTGTTTCTTCCAGTGTAGCTTTAAATGAAGAACACCTGTCCACTTTAGTCTTCAAAGGTTTAGATTTAATTAATTTGACCAGCTCTTTAACTATAGTCAAGAGGCAAAAACCTGCCTATGCTCCGAATATAGCAAACCGGTTAGCCATCATTCTCTGGTGTCTCTCCCTCAAGTCTTTAATTGAATCAGAGAAAATGAGTTTCTTTATAGTTGCACCTTATAAATCTTGGAAACTTGAGCAAAGGTCAAAGGAAATTAACTATCCCAAAAATAGTTCATGGGGTGTTGAGCCTCAATGCCAATAGCTGTTCACTTGAAATTATTCAGGGAGCAATAAGTAGATATAAAAGTTACAGTTTAGCTGTGTGTGAACCCATGCCTGACATCCGGAATGTGATGTTCATTTACCTGGATTTGTGTTGAATCAGGTTTTTTCACAAACAACAAATATGGCTGAGTCATCGCGTGAAGAAAATGTGTACATGGCCAAGCTAGCTGAGCAGGCCGAGCGATACGAGGAAATGATTGAGTTTATGGAGAAGGTTGCAAAGACAGGTGATGTCGAGGAGCTGACTGTTGAGGAAAGGAATCTTCTGTCCGTGGCATACAAAAATGTGATTGGCGCAAGAAGGGCCTCGTGGAGGATAATCTCTTCAATTGAGCAGAAAGAGGAGAGCCGTGGAAATGAAGATCATGTCAAAACTATTAAAGAATACAGAGCCAAAATTGAGGCTGAACTCAGCAAGATCTGTGATGGGATTTTGGGTCTCCTTGAGTCCCATTTAATACCATCAGCCTCCACAGCTGAGTCCAAAGTTTTTTACTTGAAGATGAAAGGTGATTACCACAGGTACCTGGCTGAGTTTAAAACAGGTTCAGAGAGGAAAGAAGCTGCTGAGAACACCTTATTGGCATACAAGTCTGCTCAGGTAGGTGATCTATTGTGAGGACTGTCAGTTTCTCTTGTAATTTAACAGAATTTGATATTTGAGTGTCGTCTATTGTAGGATATTGCTTTGACTGAGCTGGCTCCTACTCACCCGATCAGGCTGGGACTTGCCCTTAACTTTTCTGTGTTCTATTATGAAATTCTTAATTCACCTGATCGTGCTTGTAACCTTGCGAAACAGGTAATCTCTTTGCTTTTATTGATTCTTTGACTTGAATTATATTCTCTCTCTCTCACACACACACTCTTCTCTCTCATAAGCTACATGGATTTTTTCCTTAGTTCTTATAGTTGATTTGTCATTCGTGTCCATGAAAAAGCTAGATATTTTTACCATACTAATTAAGCTTGCATGTACCTTTTGAATAGGAATTAACTTTATCATTAGGGGCCTCATAATATTACGAAGCTTGGTATGTGATGTTTGAATGATAGGAATCATCGTTGATGTGTTGGAATGATTTGATTTATGCTTGCCATATACTCTTTTACTGAAACAGTTATCAGCCATAGAGGCCTTTTCGTGTCTGAAGGTTGGAGTAAAGTGCTTTGTCTTGCCTAAATTTGTCCCTCTGTTCCAATTTATGTGAACCTGTTTGACCGGGCACAGATTTTAAGAAAAAATGAAAACTTTTGGAATTTGTGGTCCTTAATAAATAAAAAAGGTGTCCAGAGTATTTGTGTGGTTATAAAAGCTTCTCATTAAGGGTGGAATTGGAAATTTAAGCTAAATTGTTTCCAAATTTAGAAAAGGGTCATTCTTTTTGGAACGTACAAAAAAGGAAATAGGTTCACATAAACTGGAACGGAGGGAGTAATAGTTCTCTTCGTTTCAACTGGAAGAAGGGTGTATTTGTGTGGTTATAAAAGCTTCTCATTAAGGGCGTAATTGAAAATTTAAGCTAAATTGTTTCCAAATTTGTGTGGTTTACATGTTCTGTAGCACTGGTGGTTCTCTACTTTTGTACTGACATATAAATCTTTTATCAAACTAAAAGATCTCCTAATAAAACAAGACCTAATGTGATTGCACCACCACAACAAAGTCTTAATTTACAACTTGGTGTCGTTGATATGGATTTTTTTTTTCTATTGGTTCAATTTTACACCAAGTTTGTGTGAATTTTGAAGGATAATAGGTCTTTTGAGACATTCTTACCACGTGATTTTAAGTGTACCTCGTCTTCTTTAACACCTTATTATGTGTGGAGATATTTATAAACAATGTTGTTAATTGTGCAGGCCTTTGATGAAGCTATCTCAGAGTTGGATACACTGGGCGAGGAATCTTACAAGGACAGTACATTGATCATGCAACTTCTCCGAGACAATCTTACACTTTGGACTTCAGATAATGCGGTCTCTCTCTCTCTCTCTCTATATATATATATATATATATATCATACACAGGCTCATAGAGTCCCACCCGCACTAACAAATGATTTGCTTAACATGTGTATGTCCAGAAAAATGGATCAGCTTGTGCTTGATTGCTAAAATCTGGAATATTATTCGCATACTTTAACTATTGACTTACTGATATTGAATGGTTTTCGTTGTTAAATATTCTGATTCCAGGAGGATGCTGGGAATGATATCAAGGAAGCTTCAAAACATGAGTCAGGCGAGGGGCAGCAGTGATGAGTTTGTAGCATAGTCTTGTAGTCTTTATTTTATAGGGTGCTGCATGAGGATATAGCCAGATCGTGAATTAGATACTTAAATGGCTGTGTGTGTCACTGTCTAAATGGTTCAATATAAAACATTTCGTAGTGTGATAGAATATGTGGTCAAGCTAGTCGCTTAGTGCTAAGGTGATTAAAATTTGACATGGTGGCATTACTTGCTTGTGTTGATGACTTTGCTCGTATTATAGTCTCATTTGCATGTTGTGTGATCACCTATGTATGTTCAAAATCCTTTGAAATCCTGGAATCAATTGTCAACATCTAGCAAAACTTTTTAACCCTTTCCTGAAATTTCCACCATCTCCCTTGAATCCCTGGGATTCACATGATTGAGAAATATAGTTATGCGAGTGTTGGCATATGGGCCGAAAAGTTACTGGCTCTACGCAGGGGTGATTTGCAGCCATACCCTATATAGCAGTCACCTTTTAACCTATACCCTATTTTTATAATTTTTTTATAAATTATTGATTTGGTAGCCAACTGACAAAAAAATCGTAATAATATGATCATTCTATCCCTGACAAAACATATAAAAACAATTTACAATTTGCATCACGCACAAAACACTTCACGATTCTCCTCCATCACTCCGTCTTTTCTCAGATCTACTCTCCCAAACTAGAAATTTGAACCAGACTCAAATTCCAAAATTCAAATTGTAAGTATTGCAATTCATCTTCAGAAATTCAAATTAGTTTTCTATAATTATTTTCGTAATTCACACTTGAATGAAGTTGTTTGACGGATGAGACATGAGATTTTCAATGACGAATGAATTTGCATTATAAATTTGCTAATTTAAACGTCAATTAGGATATGGCGAAGTTTTGTATTGCATAACATGCTGAAGTTTTTGGTTTATTTGCTAAACAAGCTGAAGCTTTTGTTTTATTTGCTAAACTTCAGCACTAAAATATGCTTAAGTTATGTCCTGCGTTCTATAGTTTTGTCATGACCTTTTCCAAGAACTTCAACATTTATTATGATTTTTTGCTAAAATATGCTTAATTCTAATAAGTTTTTGCTGAAGTTTTTGGTTTATTTGCTAAACAAGCTGAAGTTTTTGTTTTATTTGCTAAACTTCAGCACTAAAATATGCTTAAGTTATGTCCTGCGTTCTATAGTTTTGTCATGATGTCACGACCCGAAATTCCACCGTCGAGGCCGTGATGACGTCTAACGTTGAACCCGCTAGACAAGCCAACGTTTACAGTATTTGTAGTCTATCCCTTTATTGCAGCAATTAACAGTGATATTCAAGAACACTTAGAAACAACGTGCGGAAGAACTGAAATTCTGATATCTTGATTGAACAATATTACACAAACGCCCATATTAGTTTCCCAAAATCTGGTGTCACAATTTTCACGGACTGTCTAAGATTTAATACAAACATGAGTCTGAATAAACATGGAACTACTGTCTCGGAAATACATGTAAAGACAGGAAAAGAGAGATAAAAGAGGTAACGCCAAGGCCCACGAACGTCTGCGGGACTACCTCGGTGTCGCCTGTGTGGACTGAAGGATACTCCCTCTATCAATGTCCACTGGGTCCGACTCCGTAATCTGCACAACATAAAGAAGTGCAGGTGTATCATCAGTACAACCGACCCCATGTACTGAGTAAGTGCCGAGCCTAACCTCGACGAAGTAGTGACGAGGCTATACACGACAACAAAATACATGTACAGTTCAATAATACATAACAGGGAAGTGACAAGAAATAAACAATTAAGTACAACAGAACATGGGCACATACTGGGGAAACAAGAGAATCAATGATGCATAACTGAACAAAGCAACAATTTAGAAGGGTAAATGTCAACAGGAAGTAACAACACAAAGATATGTGCACAACATCACCTTTCGTGCTTTTACTCTCATCCTCACAATGCAATAAATAAATAAAAGGGCACGACATGATCCTTCGTGCTTTTAAATGTAAAATCATGGCACGGCATCACCTTTCGTGCTTTTACTCTCATCCTCACAATGCAATGAATGAAATGAATACACGGCATCACCCTTCGTGCTTTACACTCTTCCTCACCTAAACAACAACAAAACAACAGCTTGGCAAGGAAATTAACAGTAGGGAACATAATTCATAACAACCCGGCAAGGGAACAACAACCGAAATAATACCGTCCTGGCAAGGGACTCAGCTATAACCAATCTCATTCAAGTATAAAACTCAATAAAAACAACCCTCAACCGAAACAATTTATCACATGTCCTCTATCAAGTATTTTCAACAATTGAACAACTTCCAAAATGAAATCTACTTCATAACACAATGAATATCGAAGAAAAACACATAATACATCAAAACCGACTCACGGGCATGCTTGACAAATAATATTTAGGTACTCGTCACCTCACCTATACATTGAACATGGTATAAACAAGTAGCACATACGACTCAACACTTATTCCCTCAAGCTAAAGTTAGGCCAAACACTTACTTCGACTCCAAGAATCCAAATCAAGCCTCTAGCACCGCTTTTCCTTTCGAACCCGACTCCGAAACAACCGTATCTAGACATAATTGACTCAATAACATCAATAACTACTAAACAGTTCAATTCCAAAGCTTAATTATAGAATTTCCAATATTCTTCCAAAAAATTCAAGAATCGACCCCGTGCGCGCTTGGTCCAAACACGAGGTTCGGACCAAAACCCGATCACTCATTCCCCTACGAGCCAGAATATATAATTTTTTTTGAAATCCGAACCCAAAACGAGGTCAAATTTCCAAATCTTCAAAAAGCCCTAACTCTACCCAATTCCCTAATTTCTACCTTTGATTTCATGTTTTTATGCCTAGAATCTAATAGATATTGATGAAAAATGGAAGAAAACAATGTTAGAATCACTTACCTAAGAGGTTATGGTGGAAGAGCTCTTCAAAATTCGTCTATTGGGTTTGGAGAAGAAAAAGGTTTATGAATTTTGGGAAAAATCCCACAATGGTTCTATTTTGGGCATTTAAAAATAGCTGGGCGAATTTCTTCTCCGCGTTCGCGGGCCCCAGGATACATTCGCGGAGGCTTGGTTACACAGACCTGTGCTTTCGCGGTTGTGGGGCCGCGTTCGCACAAGGTATTTTACACCCAGCCCCAGGTTCCCCCCCTTAGGCTGTGCGTTCGCGACCTCCCTGGTGCGTTCGCATAACTTTTGCTAAATTACCCTCCTGTTCGCATCCGTATGGGTGCGTTCGCATAAGCCTAAAATTACCCAGACCCCCAGACCCCACACAACCCTGTGCATTCGCACTCCCTTGAGTGCGTTCGCATAGGGTAATTCCCTGGACACCATCAACAGCAATAAAAACACCATATTTTTCCTATGTTTTGCACTCCGACACCTACCCGAAACTCACCCGAGCCCTCGGGGCTCAAAACCAATTACGCACACAACCTCAAAAATATCCTACGGACTTATTCGAGTAATTACCACCAAAATAACATAAAAACAACGAATTAAACCCTAAAATCAATGAAATTTCTTAAAACTTCTTTAAACTTCAAATTTTCCATTTTTGATCCGAATCACGTCACACGAAGTCCATTTATTTCCAAACTTCACAGATAACACATATAAAATATATTGAACCTGTTCCGGGCTCCGGAACCATAATACGGGCTCGATATCACAGGTTTCACATCAAATTTCATTTTCAAAAACCTTTACATTTTTCAGAAAATAATTTTCTTTAAAAATTCATTTATCGGACTTGGGACCTCGGAATTCGATTCCGGGCATACGCCCAAGTCCCATATTTTCCTACGGACCCTCGGGATAGTCAAATCACGGGTACGGGTCCTTTTACCAAAAATGTTGACCAAAGTCAACTTTATTCAAATAATTATTATAAAATCATCATTTTATCAATTTTTCCACATAACGGCTTTCCGGCTACGCGTCCGGGCTGAGCACGCACATAGAGGTGATATAAAAGGAGGATTTCATGGCCTCGGAACACAGATTTAGCTAAGATTATGCGGGATGACCTTTTGGGTCATCACACATGACCTTTTCCAAAAATTTCAGCATAAATGCTGAAGTTGTTTAGTTCATTTTCCAAAAACTTCAGCATAAATGCTGAAGCTTTCCTTTTATTATGATTTTTTTTTCTAAAATATGCTTAATTCTAATAAGTTTTTGTTATTGAATGGTGATGATATTTAGTTCATTTCTTCTCTGTTATTTTTTGACTTTATAGAGAATTAATATTAAAAAAAACGTAGAAAAACATTCAAACAAAAACATTAATTTTCATTCATTAAAAATAGATAAAGAAAATAAAACATAAATAATCATCCATAAAAATAAAAACAGAAAAATAACATAATAACCAAAAAAAATCTAATCATGCATATCATTATCATCATCACTGTCAGATGCATGAGCATCTCCATCTCCCAGACTACCATATTATCCATCTCTGGCCAGCATTTCAAGCCTATCAAGCTTCGTCTTGATTTCTTCCAACTCCCTATCGTACTTGTCTATCAACTTATCTATTTTCAACTCGAATGCCTCAATAATATATTGCTTGATTTCGTCAACGATTTGTCTGATAAAAACATCCATTTGTCTCCCTTTTTTTAAATCTCCTAAAATATTTGTGTTTAAGTGAATAAACTTACAAGGCATACCCTGCTTATATAGGTGAAAAAAACTTCTGCATGGTATATGAAAAGGCATATGGGTATTTTAAACGTCCAATGAAAAGCGTGCATGAATCTGATGGGAATTCAATTATTACACTAACACATACTCCAACGCAAAATAATTCCTACATTAAATATTTTATTGCTGAAGTTTTTAGTTAATTTGCTAATTTCAGCATTTAATATGCTAAAGTTTTTCTCCCTGGATACAATAGTTTTGTCATGACATTTTCCAAAAACTTCAGCACAAGATGCTGAAGTTTTTTAGTTCATTTGCTAATACTTCAGCCCATAAGATGCTGGAGTTTTTCTCCCTAGATACAATAGTTTTTTCCTGGTCTTTTTCAAAAACTTCAGCACACGATGCTGGTTCATTTGCTAATACTTCAGCTCTCCAGATGCTGAAGTTTTTCTCCCTTGATATAATAATTTTGTCATGACCTTTTTCAAAAACTTCAACACAAGATGCTGAAGTTTTTTAGTTTATTTGCTAATACTTCAGCTCTTCAGATGCTGAAGTTTTCTCCTGGATATAATAGTTTTGTCATGACCTTTTCCAAAAACTTCAACACAATATGCTGAAGTTTTTCTCCTGCGCTATGTAATTTTTTCCTGCATGCTGAAGTTAAATATACTTTGTGCTTAACTTTTGTCCTACATTAATCAGCTTTTTCATGAGCTTTTTTTCTCTAGTACATTTTCTCAAACTTAACCTTTTTTTCATAATTAAATTCTTATCCTAATACTTGACACTAAACATGCTTCTCTAGGATGAGTTCGATTTGCATTGTACTTACTTTCAATGGGAGGTGGACTATTGGATTCAAATAGTTGGATCATGATTCAAAGCTTGTTCTTCTTAATAAACAAGTACCATTCAATTCTTTCCTGAAAACAATTAGTGAAGTTACAAATATTGATTCAAGCATATATTCATTAAAGGTATGGTTTGATATCAAACTAAATACAAGCAAATGTATGCTTATAACTTCAGATAAAGAACTCAGTACTTGTATACATTTGCTCACAACTGATTCAGCCTACAAGAATTGCCTTTTTGTCATCGAAAAAATACAACGTATTTCTGACGGTATAGGTGGTTCAGAATCTGCAACATTCAACCAATCTCTTGACAGTATAGCTGCTTCAGAACAATTTGTTGATTATCAACATGAACTAGGGCAACCAATAGTGGTAGTAGACAACGAGCAACAACCTTCTAACATTACAACTGCTTCAGAATATAGAATGCTACAACAATCACGCCCTCCTCCAATAAATTCATACCAGTTTGTCACTGAGCAAGAAGAAGAATGACATCTAATAATGTAAATTGACAACCAACACACAATCCAACAAAATTTTTTGTTACCTTCTTGTCACGACCAAAAATCCCACCTTCCAGGCCGTGACTGCGTCTAACGTTGAACCCGCTAGACAAGCCAACGTACACAACACCTTGACATTTTTAAAACAACTTAACAGTAATAAAGCAATATTCCTTCAAACCTTTACTGAAATAATCAGAACCACTTCAAAAGTTTTTACAGCAAAAATGTAATAATACTCCAAAAAATGCATAATGAAATGGTAAAGATAACAACATCGCAAAATCCCAAAATCAGGGTGTCACAACCTCACGGACTGTCTATAAGAATACTAAATACAAGCCTGAAAGGAAGTACAATACTGTCTTTAGAACGGAAGGAGAAATAAGACAAATGGCATGCTAATAGCAAGAGAGATTCCAGGGCCCACGAACGCTAGTGGTATACCTTGAAGCTCGATGTGGACTGAAGGTGACTCCCTTAAAGCGGTCCACGGGGTCCGGAAGCGGGATCTGCACAACATAAAGAAGTGCAGTGTAGTATCAGTACAACCGACCCCATGTACTGAGTAAGTGCCGAGCCTAACCTTGGCCGAAGTAGTGATGAGACTAGACTTAATGTCACGACCCAAACCGATGGGCCGCGACGGGCACCCGATACCTTACTCGACCGAGTACC
>MDKH01187003.1:0-15743 GCA_005239495.1 Nicotiana undulata
CACCACCACCACCACCACCACCACCACTACCACTACCACCACCACCACCACTACCACTACCACTACCACTATCACTACCACTACCACTACCACTACCACTACCACTACCAGTACCACTACCACTACCACTACCACTACCACTACCACTATCACTACTACTACCACTACCACCACTACCACTACCACTACCACTACCACTACCACTACCACTACTACTACCACTACTACTACTACCACTACTACTACTACCACTACCACTACTACCACTACCACTACTACCACTACCACTACTACCACTACCACTACTACTACTACTACTGCTACCACTACTACTGCTACTACTACTACTACTACCACTACTACTACTACTACTACTACTACCACTACTACCACTACTACTACTACCACTACTACTACCACTACTACTACCACTACTACTACCACTACTACTACTACTACCACTACTACTACCACTACTACTACGACTACTATTATTTTTATTATTATTATTATTATTATTATAAGTGACTCGCCTTAGCCTCGTCTTCGTCGAGGTTAGGCTCGGCACTTACAAAGTACATTGGATTGGTTGTAATCATACTACACTCTGCACTTTTTGTGTAGATTTTGGAGTCGCTCTTAGTGGCGGTCAGTAGATTGGTTGGATTCATTGCTTGAGGGAGACTTGAGGTACAACTACACGGCGTCCGCAGCCCTGAAGTCCCCTTTCATATCACTATAGTTGTTTACTGTATTTCAGTCGGTTATGCTTTCATTCAGACTTTTATTTGTAGTACTCTACTCGCTCGTGTACTTGTGACACCAGTTCTAGGATTGTATCTAGAAATCACTGTCGTTTTCTTACTCACTGTATTTCAGTTTTATTCAGTTTCTTTTATCACCTAATTTGAATTGTTAATAAGGCTAAAAACAATTTCTAACGTTAGTTTGCCTAGCAAGAAAATATTAGGCGCCATCACGGTCCCGAGGGTGGGAATTCAGGTTCGTGACAATATTATATGTCATTTCTTCTTCTTCTTCTAGTTTTTGTCACGACCCGAAATCCCACCTTCAGGCCGTGATGGGGCCTAACATTGCACTCGCTAGACAAGCCAACATGTGAACCGAATTGATTTATTAGCAAGTGAAAGTAATAAACACTGACTAGATAATTGAAGAAAAAATGCGGAAGCTTAACAAAATCTAATTAACACTAGCCAATAACGCAGAAATCCCTTTAAGTACAAAACCCAGAAATGGAGTCACAATCTCATGAACCAGTCTAAGATTTAGCTAAAGACAACAATTTGAAATAAAATGATATATCTGTCTGGAAATACATAGATGACAAAATGAAAGATAGACAGTGACGCCGAGATCCACGAACGCCTGCGGACTACCACGGTATCGTGTGAAATGGACTGAAGGATACTCCCTCTAACGATGTCCACCGGGTCCGACTGCATAATCTACTCAACATAAATAAGTGCAGGTGTAGCATCAGTACAACCGATCCCATGTACTGAGTAAGTGCCGAGCCTAACCTCGGCGAAGTAGTGACGAGGCTAGACACGAAAACCACAATTTACCTGTACAGTTCTATAATATCTACCAACGAAAATGGCAAGAAATAAGCAGTTAAGAATGGTAACAGGGGGACAAGTAATGGGGTAACAAGCGAGAATCATAGATGAATAACTAAACAAACAATGGTGCAGAAGAATCAAGCAAACATGGCATAATAACTCAACCAAGAATGTACACGGCATCACCCTTCGTGCTATTACTCTCATCCTCATGATGCAATGCGTAAATGAAAGCAACATAAATTATGGCACGACATCACCCTTCGTGCTTTTACTCTCTTCCTCACAATGCAATGTATAAATGAAATCAATATAAATAATGGCACGGCATCACCCTTCGTGCTTTTACTCTCTTCCTCACTATGCAATGTATAGATGAAAGCAATATAAATAATGGCACGGCATCACCCTTCGTGCTTTTACTCTCTTCCTCACTATGCAATGTATAGATGAAAGCAATATAAATAATGGCACGGCATCACCCTTCGTGCTTTTACTCTCCTCCTCACCATGCAATGTATGAAATGAATGAGATGAATACACGGCACCACCCTTCGTGCTTTACACTCCTCCTCACCCAAATCAACAACAAATGACATCTTGGAAAGGAATTTAACAACGTGGAATACAATTCAAAACCACCGAACAAGGGGAAAACATCAACCAATATAATAACAATGCCCGGCAAGGGACCCAGCTATAACCAATCTCTTACAAGTATATAACGTAATGAATTGAGTCTTCGACTGAAATATCATATCACAAGTACTTAACGGATAATCTCATCAAGTCAACAACTTTCCAAAGGAAACTACTTCAAAACACAATAAACATCGGAATAATAACGGGTAATTCACCAAATTAGACTCATGGGCATGCTTCACAATCTATGTATAGGTACTTGTCACCACACCTATACATTGAACATGATAATACAAGTAGCATATGACCCAACACATATTCCCTCACTAAAGTTAGGCCAAACACTTACCTGGTCTCCAAAAATGCAAATCAAGTCTCTAGCACTGCTTTCCCTCTCGAATCCAGCTCCAAAACAATGGTATCTAAGCATAATCGACTCAATAATATTAATAATGACTCAATAATTCAATCCCAAAGTCTAATTATACATTTCCCATCATTCTTCAAAAATACCAAAATTCGACCCCGGGCACGCTCAGTCCAAACATGAGTTCGGACCAAAACCCGATCACCCATTCCCCCACGAGCCCAAATATATAATTTATTTTGAAATACGACCCCAAAACGAGGTTGAATTCCCAAAAATTCTAAAAGCCCTAACTCTATCCAAAACCCCTAATTTTTACCTTTAATTCCATGTTTTTAGGCCTAGAATCTAGTGATTTATGAAGAAAATGGAAGAATTTATAGCTAAGTTTACTTACCTATGAAATTATGGAGGAAAAACTCTTGAAAAATCGCCTAGGTGGGTTGGGGAAGAAGAAGTTTGAGAAGAAGTGGGTTTAATCCCGTAACTATTCTGTTTTTGACACTTAAAATGACTGGACGAAATTTACCCTTCGCGGGCCCTTGGCCGCGTTCGCGAAGGGTTGACCTGCTGAACCTACGTGTTCGCGTCACCATGGCCGCGTTCGCGGAGACTTGGCCCTCCAGGCTTACGCGTTCGCGAGCCTATGGTCGCGTTCGCGAAGCATTAATGCTACCCAACCCCCAGACCCCAACCTAACTCTACGCGTTCGCGTAGAGACACTATCCAGTGCTCCGCGTTCGCATCTCTCTCTACGCGTTCGCATCTCTCTCTACGCGTTCGCGTAGAGTAAACTCCCAGGCTCACCCAATTGTTCTTCGCGTTCGCGAGGGCCCCCGCGCATTCACGAAGAGCAATTTCCTCAGGCACCAGATCTAATCCAAAACACCAGAAATTTTTTAAGTTTTAGCACCCCGATGCTTACCCGAAACTCACCCGAGCCCTCCGGACTCAGAACCAAATATACACACGACTCTAAAATCATCCTACGGACTTATTCAAGTAATTAAACCACCAATAACATCAAAAACAATGAATTAAACTCCAAAATTCATAGAATTTTCTCAAACTTCATAAACTATCAAATTTTTCCATTTTCGATCCGAAACAAGACAAATCAAGTCTGTTTCACACCAAAGTTTTACAGACAACACATAATAACTATATCAAACATGTCCTGGGCGCCGGAACCATAATACATGCCCGTATCACAGGTTTCACACAATTTCTCATTTTCAAAAGCCTTTATATTTTTCAGAAAATAATTTTCTTTAAAAACTCATTTCTCGGACATGGGACCTCGAAATTCGATTCCGGGCATATGCCCAAGTCCCATATTTTTATACGGACCCTCCGGGACCGTCAAATCACGCGTCCGGGTCCGGGTCCAGGTCCGTTTACCAAAATTGTTGACCAAAGTCAACTTTATTCAATTAATTATCATAAATTGAACTGCTTAACACATTTTCACATAAAGGCTTCCCGGCTACGCGCCCGGGCTGCGCACGCACATCGAGGTGAGATTAACGGAGGCTTTCGGGGCCTCGGAACACAGTTTTAGCCAAATTTACACAAGATGACCCTTTTGGGTCATCACAATTTTAATCTGAAATTCGGCCAAAATCAAGTATAATCTTCATCAAACACCCTCAAAATTGAGATATAAACTCCAAAAAATATTCTCAATTGCTTGCAACAACACCCAATCCAAACAAATAATAGTTTTTGAAAACCCAAATTCGAATTCAAAACTTCAAAGCTTTTTAATGGCTGTTAATGGTGGATAGTCAAACACCTTCAAAATTTATTGATTGACAATCAATCCGAACACCAATTGTGCAACATTAAATGAAATTACTAAGTTAAAACTCTACAGTAAAACGATTGAAATTCAATGATGAATTACATTTAAACTATGTACAACATGAAAGTATAAAATGTAGAGAACATCAAAGGAAGAAAAATTGGGGAAAAAATAGAGAGAGAGTGAGACAGAGAGAGAGGCAGTTGGGGAGAAAGAGCGTATAAAGGGATGGAGAAATATTCTTTATTCAATTCCTAATATAAAGAGATACTCATTTAAAACAAATTTGTATATAATTGATAAATTATATACGACTATCTAATTAAGTTAAAACTTGAATAGATAGGGTAAAGAAATTCCTACGGAGTATAGATAAGTAAAACTCCTCCGTATTCAGTGAACATAGCGGACCCATAAATATACGTTATGTATATAGTTTTCTTTTCAGTTTATATATTTTTCTTCTAATATTACATGCATATTTGTGGTACTTTAATGGTAAAATAAAGACCTAATTAAGCTAGATGTTATTTATTGTGTATAGGTAATATTGGTAGGACATAGAGCTGGAGGACTGAGTGTTACGGATGCAACTCATATATTCCCAAAGAAAGTGAAGGTGGCAGTGTATATAGCAGCAACCATGTTGAGAACTGATTTTGTGACCACAGAAGATGTTAAAGATGTAACTATTCTCTTTCCTTATTAAACCATCATATATATGATGGAAAATGTGTTTGATATTATTAATATCCTACTTACGTATTACATATTAATAACACAATCAAACTTTTCTATAATAATGTCATATTACAACTAAATTTATTTAGCATCAATATTTTATGTTATGTTATAATTTCTTTTATAACTATATTTCACTATAGCATTCAAAAATATCTGGAACAAATAAAATATTTATAGAAATGTTTTACTTTATTATATAGATAAAGGGTGTAGATTGTTTGGGGGGGGAGGGGGGGGGGGAGGCAGTAGCAGATCTAGAAGACAACGTGCGGGTTCTCAGGAACTCATTAATTTTTGCACAGTCCTTGTATATGTAAAAATATTTTGATTGTGAATCCGATTGCTAACTCAAAATCGTTACAGTAACTCATAAATTTCAAACGGATTTTCTTAGCTAAAGCCTAAAGGAGAATAGGACATATCTATTTGGTCTTCAAAGAGTGAAAACAAAGAAATATGGCAGGATTAACACTATGGGTTTAAATGTGTTTATTAAGGCTATTAAATGTGTTTCTTTAGGAATATGCAAAAAATATGAAAGACAAATGAAATCATGACTAGAGATAGTTTCACTTTAAAAAGGCAAACAGTCAGAAGTTATAAAACAATTTATTTGCCTAGCATCGAATAGAAGTATATCCCATATTTAGTGAGCCAGCAATTTTTTTTTATTATGACTTTTTAAACATATTCAAAAGTTTAATATTAAGAGTCGGTTTATATTTATAGTGTACCACATAAGGCCCTGGAGCTTTAAGTTGCTGTGGCATTGTCCGCCTGACCCTCTCTTTTCCTCCAAAGGGCATTACAGTATGTTGTATTATATACTTGTATACGGTCAAAATTATTGACCTCGATTTATAGGTTCGAGAAGCAGCATCGAGTTCAGGAATTTGATAATGACAAGGTCGAGCTCGAAGGCAGAAAGGGGGGTTCGAAGACCTAAGCGGTCGAGGAACATCAAAGCCAGTGCGACCGGTCCCGAGACAATGTCGTTACAAGTTTGTTACAAAAAAACAAGATTCTCACCACGTGTGATGACCCAAAAGGGTCATCTCTTGTTTTAAAAATCAAAACTGTGTTCCGAGGCCTTGAAAACCTCCTTTTGTCTCACCTCGTTTTGCGTGCGCAATCCGGGAGTATATCCGGAAAGCATTTATATGAAGATTGAGAAAAATGCTAATTTTGCCTTTAAAATTGAATTTAAGTTGACTTCGGTCAATATTTTGGGTAAACGGACCCGGACCCGCGATTTGACGGTCCCGGAGGGTCAGTAGGAAATATGGGACTTGAGCATATGGCCGGAATTGAATTCCGAGGTCCCAAGCCCAAGAAATGAATTTTTGAAAGAAATTGTTTAACTGAAATTATAAGAGTTTTTGGAAATTTGACTATATTTGAAATTGATGGTATCGGGCTCGTATTTTGGTTTCGGAGCCCAGTACAGGTTTAATATAGTATTTGAGTGGTGTTTGTAAAATTTGGTAAGAAACAGAGGTCATGTGACGTGCTTCGGACCCGTTGTTGTAAAATTTGAAACTTTGAACATTCTTGAGATTTCCTTTGATTTTGATGCTAAATTCGTAGTTTAAGATGTTATTTTGGCGATTTGATCGCACGAGTAAGTCTGTAGGATGTTTTTGGGGTTGTCTTCATGTTTGGTTTGGAGCCCCGGGGGCTCGGGTGAGTTTCGGATAGGCGTCAGAATGTTTCAGACTTAGAAAATCTGGTGTAGGATTGTTGTATCTGGTGTCTGTGTCTTTGTGCTATGCGAACGCGTGGCAACCCACGCAAACGCGAAGAGTAAACGGGGAAGGGGCAGGGTTTGTTCTTCGCGAACGCATAGGCTGGGACGCGAACGCGGAGCACTTGGGTGCTGCTCTACGCGAACGCATATAGTAGGAGGGGGGTGCTGGTCAGGGATTGGGTAGGCCTATGCAACGCAACCCTTTGTATGTGAATGCGAAGGCAAGGCTGGCTAAGCCTTCGCAAACGTGTGGCCTTACCCCCGAACGCGTAAGCCCTCCTGAGGCAGTGCTTCGCGAACGCGACAGGGTTCACGCGAACGCGATGAACACTGTCGCCCAGCACTTAAAACAGTAGAAAAAAAATGCGAATTTAGCGATAACATCATATTTTCAAAACCAAGGAAGCTTAGGGGCGATTTCTGAAGAGGGATTTCACCACAAAATCATAGGTTTGTGTTCTTAAACTTATTTTCTCCATTTTCCATGAACACCCAATAGATTTTTAGGCCTAAATCTTGTCCTTTAAGGGTAGAAATTTGGGATTTTACAAATTTGGGATTTTACAAATTTGGCAATTTAGACCTTGATTTTGGGTCGGATTTCGAAACTAATTACATATTCGGGCTCGTGGGTGAATGGGTCATCGGGTTTGGTCCGAATCTCATGTTTTGACCAAGCGAGCCCAGGTTTTTTTTGACTTTTCTGGAAGAATGATAGAAAACCTATAATTAAGCATTGGGGTCGAATTATTTAGCATTTATTGATATTGTTAAGTTAATTATGTCTAGATACAAGTGATTGGAGGCGAATTCTAAAGGGTAAGCGGTAATTGAAGCTTGACTTTGGCCGTGGAATCCGAGGTAAGTGTTTGGCTTGACCTTAGCTTGAGGGAATAGGTATTGTGTCTTATTTGCTACGTGTTAGTGTAATGTGCAACGTATAGGTGTGGTGACGAGTATCTATATGTTGGTGTCAAGCATGCCCGTGAGTCGAATATTGTGATTTATGTGATTTTTCATTAAGCATTACTTGAGTTTAACTTGATAATTATCCATGTTGGTGGTATTTCCTTGGTATTGATCATTGTCGAGTATTGGTTCAAGTTGAAAATTATTACGTGAAGTTAAGTAACTAAGTGAGATTGGTTATAGTTGTTTCCCTTGCCGAGATGATACGGATTCTAGTGTTAGCTCCCTTGTCGGGACGTTATGGTTTCTTTTACTATTGTTTATACTGTTGAATACCTTGCCTGATTGCTGTCATTTGATTTGTTTGGGTGAGGAAGAGTGTAAAGCACGAGGGTGATGCCGTGTATGATATTGTGAGAGAGTGTAAAAGCACGAAGGGTGATGTCGTGCCATATTATGAAATGTAAGCACGAAGAGTGATGTCGTGCCATGATTATGAGAGTGTAAAAGCACGAAGGGTGATGTCGTGCCATATTATGAAATGTAAGCACGAAGAGTGATGTCGTGCCATGATTATGAGAGAGTAAAAGCACGAAAGGTGATGTCGTGTCGTTTCTATTGATTTATGGTGAGGATGAGAGTAAAAGCACGAAGAGCGATGTCGTGCCGATTCTATTGATTTATGGTGAGGATAAGAGTAAAAGCACGAAGGGTGACGTCGTGCCGATTCTATTGATTTATGGTGAGGATGCGAGTATAAGCACGAAGGGTGATGTCGTGCACTTGTCTTTGTGTTACTACTTCTGTTGTTTTAAGTTGATATTTATCTTGTTGCTTTACATCCTTATTTTCATCACTTGATACTCCCTCCCCTAAATAGGTTCCCTTTCTCCCGTATTTATTTGTTTACTCCTTGTTATTATTATTGTTCCCGCATGTGATTAAACTGCACAGGTTCAAATGAGTGTTGTGTCCTAGCCTCGTCACTATTTCGCCGAGGTTAGGCTCGACACTTACTCAGTACATGGGGTCGGCTGTACTGATGATACACTCTGTACTTTTTGTGCATCCTGGTACTGAACCCTTCGGACCCTAGATCGAGGTTGCTGCCTTCAACCCAGTGGAGACCCGAGGTAGTCCTGCAGGCGTCCGCGGGCCTTGGCGTCACCTTCTATCCTATTTCTTTCTTGTTCTTATGTATTTCTGAGACAAATGTATTTTGTTTTGTTCAGACCTCTATTTGTAGTATTCATAGACAGCCCGTGAAATTTTGACACCAATTCTAGGAGTAGTTATTATGAATTTCGTAATAGTATTAAATTAAGTTGTTAGATTTTGGTTCTTCCGCACTTTCATTTCCGATGACCTTGTATATCACTTGCTAACTGATAAAAATAAAGAAACAAGATAAAATAAACGGTAACGTTGGCCTGCCTAGCGGGTTCAATGTTAGGCGCCATCACGGTCCCGACGGTGGGAAATTCGGGTTGTGACACCACATCCCCAAAGTCATGGCGTACATTCCGGGATATATTTGTATGAATTGGTACGAATTCGTACCAGGTGGTTACACAGCTGTCCCAATAGGATTCTTTATTGTAAATATAAATGTACCTTATTTAGGGTTATACCTCCTATATAAAGGGGACCCCTCATTTGTAAAGCATCATCTAATCATTGGAATTGAATATACTCTCTACGTTTTTGCTCATTGGTCATCAGAATTGCCCTTTAAACCTTATTATTCTTCTAGATTTACTGTACTCGATTTACCTCAAGGTCATCGAGCTTGAGGTCGAAACTGCCTTAGTAACACTGGTTTGGTTCATTTATTCCTTATATTACTTGTTTATTAATTGGTATTGAACTAGATCATGTATCTTTAAAACCACAAATCAAATTTAATTGTTACTCGTATTTTCGAGGTAAACAGTTTGGCGCCCACTGTGGGGCTAAAGATAATAGTGATTATTTCGGTGCTAATTTTCTGATAACACACGTTATTCTTCACACTTTTCTTGTCAAAGGTTCTTTCATTTCAGGCTAAAACATGTCGAACTCAGCAAACACACTAGTGCATGGTAATGACGGCCTCAGATTCAATGGGTAAAATGATAATGCAACAGTTTCAGGGCTGGTGTACCACCACTTAACCCTGGGGTAGTGCCAGTTCCTAACCCAGTCAATGTTGGTTCGCACATTGCTCTAAACGTCGACATGGGAACTGACGTCGGAGGAAGCGTACGCAGAGAGGTTCAACTGGTGGCCAAACGACACAGGTCTGAGGAGATGGGGAAGTTAGTCTCCAAGTGATTTTTGAAATGTTACAAGCACAACAGATTGCTATCGCTCAATTGCAAAGTCAAAAAAAGACTCCGAGTGTGGTGGGACCAGAAACTACTCACCGCGCTGAACCAATCCCGGAGAGGTCGAGTAATAATGGATCAGGGGTTGACCACACAATCATGAAAATGTTCGAAGAACTCACAAAGAGGATCGAGTCAGGAGAGAAAAGGATCAAGGACAATGATAAAAAGGTGGAAACGTACAACTCGAGGGTCGACCAAATACCGGGAGCACCCCCGATTTTGAAAGGGCTGGATTCTAAAAAGTTTGTGCATAAACCTTTCCCCCTGAGTGCATCCCCGAAGCCTCTTCCAAAGAAGTTTCGCATGCGGGACATACCCAAATACATTGGGACCACCGATCCCAATGAACACGTCACTACATATACTTGTGGTATAAGGGGAAACTATTTGGAGGACGACGAGATTGAGTCTGTTCTACTGAAAATATTTGGGGAAACTTTGTCTAAAGGGGCCATGATTTGGTACCATAACCTGCCCCGAACTCCATCGATTCGTTCTCCATGTTGGCAGATTCATTTGTGAAGGCACATGATGGTGCTATGAAGGTCGCAACAAGAAAATCGGACGTATTCAAAATCAAACAAAGGGACAACTAGATGTTAAGGGAATTCGTATCTCGGTTCCAAATGGAACGAATGGAGTTACCACCAGTATCTGATGACTGGGTTGTTCAAGCTTTCACTCAGGGGATAAATGAGCGGAGCTCGATAGCATCAAGGCAGTTAAAGCAAAACTTGATTGAGTACTCCAGCGTGACTTGAGAGGATGTGCATAACAAATATCAGTCGAAGATTAGGGTCGAAGATGATCAGTTGGGAGCCCCCTCGGGCTCAGTTTATCCAAGCAGATTAGCAACAAAGGATTAAAGAGACGCAGGCAGGGAACAAATACTGAATAAGGAGAGGTATCAGCCATACGCCGAAGAGCGAAGGAACAGCTCGAGGCACAACGTACCTCAGAATGATCGAAGAGTAGATCGAGGATAGAATTCTCGGGGACTCATGAGTAAGACCGGGTTCGATAGGCACTCAGGATCGGTGGAGGTACCTTGATTATAAGAGTACAATTTTAGCATCAATGGCTCGGGTATTGTGTCAGCCATTGGGAAAATTAGAGATACTAGGTGACCTAAACCCATACAAACTGACCCTTCCTAGAGGAATCACAACCTGATGTGTAAGTATCACGGTACACATGGGCACAGGATCGAGGATTGCAGAAAATTAAGAGAAGAGGTAGCCTGATTATTCAATGAGGGGCATCTTCGGGAATTTCTCAACGACAGGGCCAAGAGCCATTTCAGAAAAAGAGACACCAACAAGAAGAATGAGCCAGAGGAGCCTCAACATGTTATTCATGTGATCATCGGCGAAGTCGACATCCCACAGGGACCTGTGTTCAAACGCACCAGTGTGTTAATCACAAGGGAGAAACGGACTCGAAACTACATGCCCGAGGACACACTCACATTCAATGAAGAAGACACTGAGGGCTTATCTCAGCAGCACAACGATGCACTGGTAATTTCTATTCTTTTAAATAAAGTTCAGGTTAAACGTGTTCTTGAGGATCCAGGTAGCTCGACGAACATAATCAGGTCGATGGTCACAGAGCAGCTCGGGTTGCTTGACCAAATCATACCTGCATCTCGAGTCTTGAATGGCTTCAACATGGAAAGCGAAACAACGAAGAGAAATCGTCCTCCCAATAAATGTGGTAGGGACCATACAAGACACGAAGTTTCATGTCATCGAAGGTGACATGAGGTATAATGCTTTGTTGGGAAGGCCGTGGATCCACAACATAAGGGCAGTTCCGTCAACCCTTTATCAAATGATGAAGTTCCCAACAAAATATGGCGTAAAGACAATATATAGAGAGAGCAACACGCAACAAAGGAGATGTTTTCAGTCCATGACTTAACACCAGTATCAACACCCTCTACATTGAAAAAGTCAAGCATCAAGGACAAACATGTAGCTAAATAGAAATCACAGTCTATATCCTCGATTGAGCCCGAGGAACAGGTGGACGAGGACGAAAAAGAGGAATTCCTTACACCTCGAGCTTTCATCTCCCTCGAGGAGTCAGATGCGACGAAGTCCACGGTCGAGGAGCTTGAGCAGGTGATATTGATCGAACATCTACTAGAATGAAAGGTATACCTGGGGACGTAATTAACCCTCGAACTCAGGAAAAAGCTCATTCAATTCCTTATAGATAACATTGATTGCTTTGAATTGTCCCACATAGATATGACATGTATCCCACCGGAGATAACCGCCCATTGACTGAGTTTCGATCCCAGATTTAAACCGGTGCAGCAAAAGATAAGGCCCCAGTCCGAGGCAAAGCACACATTCATAAAAGATGAGGTAACCAAACTTCTCAAAATAGGGTCCATTAAGGAAGTAAAATACCCCGAATGGATAGCTAATGTAGTAGTAATCCCTAAAAAGGGAAACAAGCTAAGAATGTGTATAGATTACAAAGATTTGAACAAGGCATGCCCTAAAGACTCTTTCCCATTGCCTAACATCGATCGCTTGATCGACGCTACAGCCGACCACGAGACCCTTACTTTTCTCGATACCTATTCCGGGTACAATCAAATTCGAATGAACTCGGAGGACTAGGAAAAGACTTTGTTTATCACGAAGCATGGAACATATTGTAACAATGTAATTCCATTCAGACTAAAAAATGCAAGGGCTACGTACCAACGCCTAGTTAATTGTTCGAACATCAGATAGGCAAATCTATGGAATTTTATATTGATGACATGCTAGTTAAATCTGTAAGACCCGTAGAACTTTTGACTAAAAACGAAGCGCGGATAGATCCCCATGTTGATATAACCATAGAAATCCTTAAATCGGACCTTTTTGGAGTGAAGAGTACCCTAGGGCTTAGAGGATAGAATTTTTCAAGTTTGTGCGAATCTGCGGTCCACTATGCGATCGCATATCAAGTATACGGACCGCATAGTGGTCGCATAGTTGGACAGATTGTTGTCCATTTTGAGGACATCTATGCGGCCCAAAATGTGATCGCATATCATGTATGCGGGCTACATAGTAGTCGCGTAATTGCACCTGAGTTTTTGCGGAGGGAGTTATGAGGCGCACTATGCGATCGCATAACAGGTATGCGGACCGCATAGTTGCCGCATACCTGGGCAGTTCCTTTTTCTTTTTTGGCCCAGCTGAAGGCCAATAATTAGGCATATTTGCGGATCGCATAACCAGAATGCGATCGCATTCCGGACCGCAAACCTGAATCCGGGCTCCTATTTTCTAATTTTTAAAACCCGACCCCCAGCCTAATATAACACCCATCCCTCATAATTTTGACTATTTTTTGAAGAAATAAAGAGCAGAGAGAGTGGGTTCTAGTGAGAGAGAGTCTCAACTTTATCAATTTGATCCACCATCACTACTCATGCCTGGAATTGATCGAGTAGGACACCATTTTCTTCACTACAAGAGGTAAGCTTCTACCCCATCAACCTTAATTTTTAGATTTTTTGTTAAAATGAAACATGATTAGGTGAGTTCATGAAGATGGGGGTAGGAATATTGCATGCATGTAACCAACTAGTCATAATCTAGTGAAAGGAAATGGGTTAGAGTAATCTTTCACTAAAAAGAGGCCATTTAATCTAGAGGAACACCTAGTATTTGATAGAATTCTCAAGTGAGTTCAAGACATGATCATTATTCCTAATTCTAAGTTCAAATATGCCACATTGTGAACTAGATTTAAGGTGCTAGAAGGTCGGTGAATTGTGGTATAAATCTAAGGAAAAATCCCAAATCGAGGTATGTATGGCTAACTTTAATCTTTGTAGAATCGTCACGCTAGTGTCCGAGCATTTGGTATGAGTTCCTTGCTTGATCATATTTGAATTGATTGTTCTAATGAGTTGAGGCGTAAGATTCTATTCTTTGATTGTCTTAGTTGTTTACCGTGCCACCATGTTACTCGAAATTGTGAAATATGATTCTTTATGCTTATCCTATCATGTGCAAAATTCATCATATGTCGGAACTTAATGATATGAAGGCTAGTGCTACTAAATGAATGAAAATGGTAACGAACTCAATTGTTAAATGTATCCAAGTGCCAAAGGCTATGTAGTGAATGATGGGAAAGAAATGTGAATTGATTTAATTAAGTTAAATGGTTATGGCGTATCTTACATGTCTCATTGTTTTTGTAAAGGTTATTATGCCCCTTGATTTCACATGGTTCTCCGGTTGTTACGAATGTATACTCTTGGTGATAGAAATTCTTGTGATTGAGTTGTTGCTTGTTGTTGCATATTTAAACTATGTCCAGTGGGATCGGGTTGCGCGCCGTAAAAGGAGGAATAAGGTTGGTATGTAGAAAAGGAACAAGGGTGCAATGTGATTGTACGGTGGGATCGGGTTGCATGCCGCAACAGGAGAAATAAGGGTGGTTTGTTGAGAAGGAATAAGGGTGAAATATTATTGTACAGTGGGATCGGGTTGCGCGCCGCAACAGGAAGAAATTGGAATAAGAAACTGTGAGACTCTCATTTGTGTTCTCTGTATTTCTGTGCAGCATTGTTTGATTTCCATGACTGTCTTCTACTTGTGAATTGTTTAATTATACTAACGTCTCTTTTGCCGGGGGAGCTACATCTTTTAAATGGATGTAGGTGGTTCTATAGCAGGTAGCGCCGATCAATGATAGTGGTGCTTTCTCCTCCTCCCTTCAGTAGTCCTGGTGAGCCCCATTTCCTCTCGGGGTCGTGTGTAGTTACATGTTGATCTCCTTTGTACATGTTGTCCCTTTTTTAGGTATAGCCGAGGCCTTGTCGCCGGCAGGTCTATGTTCATTTCCCCATACTCTTAGAGGCTCCGTAGACACTTATGTGGGTTGTGAATATATTTTGGGTAGTTGTTGGATTTACTCGTAACCGTGATTCCGTATCGCGAATATTGTAATTTGTATGTATGTTTTGAAAGATCTAATGTTGGTAATGGTGAAAGAGGAAAATGGACTTAATGTTATGAATAAATGCTTTTGAATTATCTCTTGATAACTCATGTAAATAATGTATGCTATAAATACGAGGAGAAACGAGTCTGGTAGGAAAGGCTAATCATGCTTGCTTGATCGGGTTACTCGGTTAGGCGCTAGTACCGTCCCTCGATTGTGGGGCGTGACAAACTTGGTATCAGAGCCTAAGGTTTTAAAAGTGTCCTAGGATGTCCCGGAGCCGTGTCTAGTAGAGCCTTTCTTATCGGTGTGTTGTCGACCATATCTATAATTAGGGGGCTATTTGGACATTTAGGAATACTACCCTTCATTGTTATTTTGTATCGTGCGTGCGATGGAGTGAAAGGTGAGGTTGTTCCTCTCTAACTCGTGCATTGTTTCAACTTTCAATAAATGGCACCCATGAAGAAAGCTCGACTCGGCCTAGAGACTAATGCCACCCCAAGAGTGGCCATAAATTCCCAATCTGATGGCGCGGGTGAGAAGAGTTAGTAGACGAAGAAACAACTAGAATTCTAATGTTACTCTTCCTTGGTGGAAGAGTTCT
>MDKH01153590.1:0-24248 GCA_005239495.1 Nicotiana undulata
GGAAATCAAGCAAGTCCTGTATCCCAAAGTGAAATCACTCTCATCACTCTACCGTGGCGTACGGCCCGATCCCATAATGAATTCACTCTCATCACTCCGTCGTGGTGTACGGCCCGATCCCATAGTGTAATCACTCTCATCACTCCGCCGTGGCGTACGGCCCGATCCCATAATGAATTCACTCTCATCACTCCGTCGTGGCGTACGGCCCGATCCCATAGTGTAATCACTCGCATCACTTCGCCGTGGCGTACGGCCCGATCCCATAACGAAAAACAAGAACAATGGAAACAAGTCAAGTATCACTATCCTTTAGATGTAACATTACCAATCACAACAGAAGCACAGAGCATATTTACATCATGACAGGGGAAAACAATGAACATGATGTGGCCTAACTACCCGGACAAAACAATAATAGCCACTATGTATGGACTCTCGTCACTTGGTGCGTACGTAGCCCCCAAACAAGTACACATAGCATTTGAAGTTACAGAGGGGGACAATTCCCTCTTACAAGGTTAGAAAGGAGACTCACCTCGCTCCAAAGCTCCATAACCGGCTTCCAAGCCCTTACGACAACCTCAATGGATGCGCAACGCCCCCAAACTATCCAAATAACGATAATTCAATAAAAGTGTACTCTAATATTTTCTAAAAATTCAGATTATATAATTTCCCAACTCCGATCAAGGAATTGACCAAAATGCCCTCGGGCCCACATGCCCGGATTCCGAAAGAAGATAAATTCTACCCATAACTTTACTAACTCAAATATACAATTTGTTACAATTTTCATGCTCAAATTCATGGCTAAAATCAACTTTTATCAATTCTAAGTTTCCTTGCAATTTCCCCACATTTTCCCGAATTTCTCATATCCAATCTATGTAATAAATCTTGTATTTAGCTTGGAAATAAGTAGAAACAACTTACCTTTGATGCTTGATGAAATCCCCCTTGAAATGCTCTCCAAAATCATCCAAGCCAAATGAAAGAAATGAAAGAAATGGCCAAAATTCGAGTTTAAAGAATCTGCCCCTGCTTCATCGAGTTGTACCTTGCACTTGTGCTGCACAGGTTGTACATCCTATTAAAATTCCCTTGTTGAACACCTTCTGTTAAGACACCCATAACGTCTTGTACAAATATCCAAATAACAAACGATTTAGAAACTAGACTCAAAGATCTTTAATTTGATAGGTTGTACACCATATAACCCTTTATTTACTCTGAGATATGAGCTTCTAAAGTCGGCCCTGTGCATCTGAAATTCTATCGAAACTGCTCGACCAGCCACCTTCAACCTATCATACATTCGAGTAAAAATGTCCAAATGATGCATGGTTTAACATTCTGAAAACTAGATTGCAAGGGATACAACTTTCATGTTTTGAAAATCTTCAGATTCCTTATAGATTTCGATATATAAGCTTCCAAAGTAGGGTCCTCGTGCACTAATTGCTGTCCAAAATCTGCAGAAATTTTCTGCAATTTTCCTTCTTTCTTTTGTCCGAAATTCATTCCGTTAACCTTCCGAAATCCACCCGAGGCCCTCGGGACCTTAACCAATTATACCAACATGTCCCAAAACATGATACGAACTCGCTCGAGGCCTCAAATCACATCAAACAACGCCGAAATCTCGAATCGCACTAAAATTCAAACTTTATGAACTTTGAAATTTTAACTTCTACATCTGATGCCGAAACCTATCAAATCACGTCCGATTGACCCCAAATTTTGCACACAAGTCATATTCGACATTACGGACCTGCTTCAACTTATGGATTTGGAATCCGAATCCGATATCAAAAAGTCAAACTCTCGATCAAACTTCTCAAAAACCTTCAAATTTCTATCTTTAGCCAAATGACCGTCGGACATCCGAATTCACTTCCGATCGTGCTCCCAACTCCAGAATCACCATACGGAGCTATTCCCAAACTCGAAATCCCAAACGGACATCAATATCATTGAAATGCGCTTCAAGCCAAACTTAGGAAATTTCTTCAAAAATACTAACTTCCACAATATACACCGAAACGCTCTCGAGTTATCCAAATCCCGATCCAGACATATGCCCAAGTCCGAAATCATCATACGAACCTTCTAGAACCTTCGAATCCTGATTCCGAGGTCGTTTACTCAAAATTCAATCCCAAAACCAAATTGAATCAAGTTAAGAACTTAAGAAATTCTAGAATTCACTTCAACGCGCCGAACCGGTCAATACTACTCGGAATGACTTCAAATTTTGCAGACAAGTTATAAATGACATAACGGAACTATTCCCTATCTCGGAATTTCATTCGGACCTCGGGAACATAAAATCATATTTCAAGCCAAATTTCAAATTCCTTAAAAATCCTCAAAACTTCATTAACTCCAATTTTCTCATTTTGATCCGAAACCCGTCAAATCAAGTCCGTTTCTTACCAAATTTCACAGATAACTTAAATAACACATATTGAACCTGTTCCGGGCTCCGGAATCATAATACGGGCCCGGCCGCACAGGTTTTACATCAAGGTTCATTTTTCATAAGCCTTTAATATTTTCATAAAACAATTTCCTTTAAAAATTCATTTCTTGGACTTGGGTCCTCGAAATTCGATTCCGGGCATACGCCCAAGTCCCATATTTTTCTACGGACCTTCCGGGACCGTCGTATCACGGATCCGGGTCCGTTCACCAAAAATGTTGACCAAAGTCAACTTTATTCAACTAATTATCATAAATTCAACTCTTTATCAAGTTTCCACATAAAGGCTTCCCGGCTACGCGCCCGGGCTATGCACGCACATCGAGGTGAGATTGACGGAGGCTTTCTAGGACTCGGAGCACAGTCATAATTAAATTTACATAAGATGACCTTTTGGGTCATCACAATTTACTCAAAATTCCACTCTTACTTAATTTCCTCAACTTAAGGCTTCTGAAATGAGAATTTTCCTTTCAATTTAATCCCGAACCCCCTGAATTTCAACTCTGACAATTCCCACAAGTCACAATACCCTAAATGAAGCTCCTCATGACTCTCAACTACTGAACGACGCGTTGGATCTCAAAACGACCGATCGGGTTGTTACATTGATTATTTTGGAATTTGACCTCGTTTTGGGTCGGATTTCAAAAAAAATTATATATTGGGGCTCGTGGGTGAATGGGTGATCGGATTTTGGTCCGAACCTCGTGTTTTGACCAAGCAGGCCCGGGGTTGGATTTTGGGTTTATGGGAAGAATGTTGGGAAACCTATAATTAAGCATTAGAATTGAATTGTTTAGCCTTTATTGATGTTATTGAGTCGATTATGTCTAGATACAATCGATTTAGAGTCGGGTTCAGAAGGAAAAGCGGTGCTAGAGGCTTGATTTGATCGTGGAAGTTGAGGTAAGTGTTTGGCCTAACCTTAGCTTGAGGGAATAGGTGTTGAGTCATATTTGCTACGTGTTTATTCCATGTCCAATGTATAGGTGAGCTGACGAGTACCTATATGTTCTGGTCAAGCATGCCCGTGAGTCAAATATGAGTAATTAGGTGACTTTCTTTGAAGTTTACTGCTTTTATGGATTTGATACCATTTGGTAGTTATTCATTTGATGGTTCAGTTGTGAGTACTGTTAAGTAATGGTTCGGTTGAGGAATATGTTGGTATGTTATATATCTGTGTAGGTTTTGTTATAGTTGTGTCCTTTGCTAGGACGGTATTACTCTTGTTGATTATTCCTGTGTATTTAAGGTTTCTTATTGTTGATTTTCCTGTCAATTGTTGTTGATTATTTATGCACGAGGGGACATTCTGTGCCGTGTTGTTGATTATTTATGCACGAGGGGACATTTTGTGCCGTGTTGTTGATTATTTGTGCACGAGGGGACATTATGTGTCGTGATGTTATTTATTTATGCAATAGGGGACATTATGTGACGTGTTACTGATATTTATGCACGAGGGGACATTCCGTGTCGTCTTACTGATATTTATGCACGAGGGGACATTTCGTGCCGTGTTTTGTGATATTATAGCACGAGGGGACATGTCGTGCCGTTTCTGTTTACTTATTTATTTAGAGTTGTTAATTCTTGCTGCTATTTAATTATTTCAATTGTTGTATTGTCTCGTCATTTTAGTAGTTGTTACCTCTTTCTCCCCAGCATGTTCTCTCTGTTTTGTACTTAATTGTTTACTTCCTGTTATTATTCCTGCTATATATTATTGAACTGCACAGGTATTTGTTAATTTTCGTGTCCTAGCCTCGTCACTACTTTTCTGAATAGTACATGTGGTCGGTTGTACTGATGCTACACCTACACTTCTTTATGTTGTGCAGATCACGTTACCGGACCTTGTGGACACTGATCGAGGGAGTATCTTTCAGTCCACCGGAGACACTGAGGTAGTCATGCAGGCATCCATGGGCCTTGGCGTCACCTACTAACACATTTCTTTCCCTTCTGTCTTTTCTTTGTATTTCTGAGACAGTTGTATTTGTTCATTCGGACCTTTGTTTTTAGCATTCTTAGACAGTCTGTGAAGTTGTGATACCATTTTTGGGGGGTTTTATTAAGGATTTTGTAATGCTATTTACCCAAGTTGTTTAGATTTTATCTTCCGCACTTTTATTTATATTTGTTCTCGTATATCACTTTTCTTTTAAATGCTAAATAATAAGGAAATGAGTTATATTAACCAGAACATTGGCTTGTGTAGCGGGTTCAATGTTAGACGCCATCACGATCTCGACGATGGGATTTTGGGTTGTGACAAGTTGGTATCAGAGCTCTAGGTTTCTTAGGTCTCACAATTCACTGAAAAGCTTGGTAGAGTCTGAGGGATCGGTACAGATACATCTGTACTTATCCCCGGAGGCTGCAAAGTTAGGAATAACTTCACATCTTTTCTTCTTTGTCGTGCGATTTGAGTTCTAAATGTTAACTGAGTTTCTATTCTATTCTCTCGCAGATTTCAAGAACACGTGCTTTATCAACAACCCGATTCTCCAGTTGCAGCTCCAACGAGGGGCCGAGGATGAGGCCGAGGTCGTACTAGAGGCCGAGGCAGGGGCAGGGCTCAGCCTAGAGCAACAGCCCCATTAGAGGATCCCCCGGTGGAGGTTGCTGAGGAGATTCCCACTTGGGCAGTTTCAGTTGGACCGGCTCAGGTCCCAGAGGGGTTCATTGCAACCCCGGTTCTTCAGGACGCTCTGGTCCTCTTAGTGGGCCTTATGGAGAGCGTGGCTCAGGTCGGTCTACGTCCTACAGCACCAGTCGTATCTCAGGCTGGAGGAGGGGCCCAGACTCCTTCCACCTGCACACCAGAGCAGTTAGCTACTCAGTTCCAGACTCTAGCTTCTCAAACAACTAGAGTAGCTCAGTCGGGTATTGTAGCACAGGCAAGTGAGGGAGCATCTATGTTTGCCGATGCTTTGTGGAGATTGGATCGGTTCACCAAGTTATTTCCTACTACTTTTACTGGTGCAGCATCAGAGGATCCCCAGGATTACTTGGACAGTTGTTATGAGGTCCTTCGGAACATGGGGGTCGTAGAGACCAATGGGGTTGATTTTGCTACATTCCATCTTTCTAGTACCGCCAAGACTTGGTTGAGGGATTTTTGCTTGACCAGGACAGTTGGATCTTCGCCATTGTCTTGGGCTCAGTTCTCCGAGTTGTGTTTGGAGATGTTTCTACCAGTTACTCAGAGGGAGGATCTTCGTAGGCAGTTCGAGCGTCTCCAGCAGGGCTCTATGACAGTCACCCAATATGAGACTCGATTTATCACTTTCGTCCAACATGCTATCATGATACTCCCCACAGATCGAGAGAGGGTGAGGAGGTTTATTGAGGGGCTAGCTCAGTCTATTAAACTCCAGATGGCCAGAGAGACAGGTATTGATATTTCATTCCAGGAGGCGGCCAATGTGGCTAGGCGTATTGAGATGGTCTTATCACAGGGCAGTGGTCAGGGGTGTGACAAGAGACCTTGTCATTTTGGTCGATTCAGTGGTGCCTCATCTGGACGCAGAGATTCCTTTGGCAGAGGTAATCCTCCTAAGACATTCCAGTCGGCACTTCAGGTATCTCGCAGTGCACCAGTAGCTCCTATCAGTGCACCGCAGCTTCAGAGCTTCTAGGATGGTTATCTTGATCGACATGGACAGTTTCATGGCCAACAGTCTCACTAGCCGAGGTCTTGCTTCACTTGCGGTGGTATGGGGCACATTTCCAGGTTTTGCCCCCGAGCTTCTAGTGGTTCTCAGTATCAGAGTTCCTGTGCTATGATTCCCGCACCAGATGCACCCCCACCCCCTTAGCTAGCTAGGGGTGGAGGTCGAGGTGACAGAGGTGGAGGCCAGACAGTTAGAGGTGGAGGACAGGCTATGAGAGGTAGAGGTCAGGCCGCAGTAGGTCGACATAGGGATGTTCAGATTGGTGGGGCTCAGCCCCGATTCTTTGCTATTCTCGCCAGACCTGAGGCTGAGGCCTCTGATGCAGTTATTACAGGTATCGTTTCAGTTTGCAGCAGAGATGCTTCAGTTTTGTTTGATCCGGGGTCTACATTCTCCTATGTGTCTTCATATTTTGCTCCTTATCTGATTATGCCCCGTGATTGCCTGAGTACTCCTGTATATATGTCTACACCGGTGGGTGATTCTATTGTGGTAGATCGAGTCTACCGGTCATGTATAGAGGTTATTGCATGTATAGTGTTTATTGGTGGCCTTGAGACCCGAGTAGATCGTTTGCTTCTCGATATGATTGATTTCGATGTCATTTTGGGGATGGATTGGTTATCCCCCTATCATGTTATTCTGGATTGTCATGCCAAGACTGTGACCTTGGCCTTACCGGGAGTACCTCGATTGGAGTGGAGAGGGACTCATAGTCATTCTTCCGGTAGAGTTATTTCATATATGAAGGCTCGGCGCATGGTCGATAAGGGTTGTTTGACCTATTTGGCATGTGTTTGTGATTCTAGTGTCGAGGTTCCTTCTATGGAGTCTGTGGCCGTGGTTCGTGAGTTTCCAGAGGTATTCCCTGCTGACCTGCCGGGTATGCCACCCGACAGGGATATTGATTTTTCATTGAGTTGGCTCCGGGCACTCAGCCCATTTCTACTCCGCCATATCGTATGGCCCCGCCAGAGCTGAAGGAGTTGAAGGATCAGATATAGGACGTGCTTGATAAAGGCTTCATTAGGCCTAGTGTTTCCCTTTGGGGTGCCCCAGTGTTGTTTGTTAAGAAGAAAGATGGCTCAATGAGAATGTGTATTGACTACCGGCGATTAAACAAGGTTACAATCAAGAATAAGTATCCTTTGCCGAGTATTTATAATTTATTCGACCAACTTCAGGGTGCCATAGTGTTCTCCAAGATTGACTTGAGATCTGGCTACCATCAGTAGAGGATTAGGGCGTCTAATGTACATAAGACAGCCTTTCGCACTCGGTATGGGCATTATGAGTTCTTGGTGATGTCATTTGTGTTGACAAATGCCCCAGCTGCTTTTATGGATTTGATGAACCGAGTGTTCAGGCCCTATGTTGATTCGTTTGTTATTGTTTTCATTGATGATATATTGATATACTCTCGCAGCCGGGAGGAGCATGAGCAGCACCTTCGAGTCGTCCTCCAGACTCTGAAGGACAGTTAGTTGTATGCCAAATTTTTGAAGTGTGAGTTCTGGTTGAGTTCAATTGCATTTTTGGGTCATGTGGTGTCGGCTGAGGGTATTCAGGTGGATCCCAAGAAGCTTTCAGCAGTCAGAGATTGGCCTAGACCCACCTTAGCTATAGAGATTCGGAGCTTCTTAGGCTTAGCAAGTTATTATCGTCAGTTTGTGGAGGGCTTTACATCTATTTCTGAGACAGTTGTATTTGTTCATTCTGATCTTTGTTTTTAGCATTCTTAGATTGTCCGTGAAGTGTTTTTTTTTTTTTTTTTTTTTTTTTTTTTGCAAATTATACTACTAGGTTGATTGCCTAGTAGTGATTTTATTTATAATAAAACAATAACAAAAGTATATGTTGTCCTACTAAAAGTAGGACTGAAAAAATGCGGAAACATAAATCCTATTATCAACATTGGGCTTGTGTTCCTAATATTGATATCACATGATGAACTACTACTAGTGTTAACTAGGATATAAAAAATGAAAACTAGACTAGCTAATTACTGATAATGTCCAAGATAGACATATACATGTTGGTGAGTATCCATACTTACATTGCATAGCCATAGCCCAACTGAAAAGTCCATAATTTGATTGTGAAATTGCCCAATCCAGCGTATAGTGCCATTGCAATTTTGTTGTGCCTAGCTTGATAGTCCTTTCCTTGTCTTGGCTTATGAACCTTCTTGTTTTTCTCACTCCTTCCTAGTACCCATATTATCCAGATTCCAAAATGAAAAATTTTAACTAATAAATTCCCAGGCCAGTGTAATTTCCTTTGGTAGTCATAGCCCTTGCCTTCATCGCTGTACCATTGCCTATGCTTATTACTTCTTGAAATTACATGGTGATCATCTTTAGAGGGTATACAGTATTTCATGATATTCAATCCTGTATTCCTCCTCAGTTCCATGCATGTCAAGATCAGTTTCGATCCAGCTGTGACACGCGTGTGATCCAACTCGTGTGCTTTCCTCATCACTGTTGCTAATATCCTTTCCAAAGGTGACACTTCACATGGCATATTTTCATGTTGCATCAAGGTCCAGTCCCAGATAGCCTCGAATTGTTCCTCGCTGTATTTCCATATCAATTTAAATTGTAGGTCACCTTTTGGCTTTTTCCTATTTGTGCTTTCCATACTTATGCATGTCATTTTTCCTTCCTCTAGGGAATGAGTACATAGTACCAATACCACCCTTATAAGTCGTAGTTGGTGACAAGGTATGGATACAATAACTTTTCCTGCAAAAAATTAGTATAAAAAGTGGCCATCATGTACTCTTCCCTAAGGACTTGTACATAACAGTCAAGTGATATCTCCTGACCCCTAAGCCTCCTGTCCTCCTTACTTCTCAACACAGTATTGACAACATCTTCACTACTATTCCACCTGACCTCCTTACTACTCATTTTATGAAGAACTACAATGTAGCTCCCTCCTATTCTCCCCAGCCACAACCTTTTCATACTTACCAATCTCAATGCTAACCTGCACTCTGCCTGAGTTCCTGTATGCCCACTCCCTACTTTCATTCTGGTTTTATTAGTGTCCCTAATCTCTTCTTCCTCTGTCTTATGCTGCCCATTTCTTTTAGACATTCTGGGCAGCAGTACTTTTCCTACATCTTTTGTACTTGAATTTGTTCCTTTTTCCTTAATCACCTCCTTATTGCCCATTCTCATTACCCACCTTTGTAGAATTATAGCTGAGCAGTACACTAGCATCCTAGTTGAGTGACCCTTCTTTCTACTATTGGACCCCATCATGTATGCCGTTCCAGCCTCTACCATATTCCATTGACCTTACGCAATGCTCAATTTTCTTATGTTTGTATACCTCCACCTGCTGTGTTTTGTTTCTGATTTACTAGTACCAGCACAGTTCATCAGCCTATGTCCAATTCTAAGGAAGTAGGACAGCTTCCTTTTGTAGCATTCCTGTCCATCTGATATAGCTGTGTGTAGTTGCCCAATTCTTTTAGATATTCTGGGTCCATTTAGTTGGTTTTCTTGCTTTTTTTTCCTCCTTGGCTCAGAGCTATTGTGTTCCTTAATTGTCCTTCCAGTGGACTGAGTTCTATGCACTGATACCACCACCAAGAGTTCAATCAAGGCACTCAATAACAGTGTCATTGCACCTGCAAAACAAACAACAAAGTTAGTACAAAAATGGACAGCCATGATCTCCTCAATGCTGACTTGATCATGTCCATAAGTGATTCCACATGAGTGAGCTTCAGGTGAGATCACCATACTCTCCTCCATATAGATTTGAGTATGCCAATCATCATAAATCAGTATAACTTTTAGCTTCCTGCCCATTGCACCTACTGGTTCCTTGCAACTTTGATCCTCAAGTATGGCCATTGGTGTTTATCCTCATTGACTATCCTCCTGCCAATAAAGTCAAGGTCCCAGTAGTCATAGCATTCAATGTCCCCCACATCTAGAGCATGATTTGCTAAATGATCCGTCAGTCTATTCCCTTCTCTATATGTGTGAGACACCTTAATGTTGTACTCCTCCTTCAATTTTTTTATCTCCTCAATCTGATCCACAATAGGCCAGGGGGGTTTCCATGAGCTTTCTAAAATATTAGTTAGGAGCATCAAATCTGTTTGCACCCAAATTTGAGTATAGCTCAGCTCCTTGCACATCCTCAATGCTTCAACCATTGCCATAACTTCTGCTACATTATAAGATCCTTCCTCAATCTCCCTTCCTGTTGCATGCTTGACATCCCCAGCCCCATCTCTCAGATAAAAACCTATGGCACTTTTACGTGGATTTCCTCTGCTTGCACCATCACAATTTACCTTGATCCAGCCTTCTTCAGGACACTCCCATATGACTTTTTCCCATTTCAATTTAGTGGTATAGGTCTCCAGCATATTAAGCATGTCTTGCCACCTATGAGGTACTCTAAGACCTGGTTTTCTCACCTGGACCAACGCTTGTAGAGTAGATGAAACCTGATAAATTACCCTGCTACTGAGATTGATTCCCCATATTTCAAACTGTTCTTGCGCTTCCGCAGCTCCCACACTATAAATGCTGGTATTGCCTGCATAATTGGCTTTATTCTAGGAATGACCTGGGTTGTCCAACATTTAGTGATCGCTTGGTGTAGTGTCAGTCCTTCTACTGAGATCCCAGCCCTTGGTAGAAAATATTTCCACATAATTTTAGCTACAGTAGCAGTAAATAAAAGGTTACTAGATTCTCCTCCTTAGGATCAGCACAACACCAACATCTCAAGGGCATGCAATAACCCAATCTTCTCATGAAGTCGTCTAGGGGAAGCTTGGCTTTCCGTACTTTCCACATAAAAAAGCAAATCTTGAACGGCAACCCATTTACCCAAATCATCTTATAAGCTATACTAGGATGGACCCTTCTTCTCAAATAGTCCCATGCTGACTTGACTGTGAAGTTCCCTTTTGTTTCCAGCATCCAAAAAGGTGTATCAATTGTGTTATGATGTACAGGAGGAGGGACATTATCAATGATATGTTGTGCTAATTCTTCTGGTAGGGCTTCATGTAATCTCCCTCCATTCCAAGCATTGTTCTCCACCAAATCCCATACATTGTGTAAGTCTTCGTCAATACCAAATTGTTGTGGAACCAAGAAATACAAAGCCCCTAATCCAGTCCAATTATCAAACCAAAACAGTGCTGACCCCATCCTTGGCTTCCACACTAACTAATGTTCCATTATTTCTCTGCATTCTATCATTTTCCTCCAAACATGTGAGCCACCTCTCCAAGGCACAATGATTGCATTCAACTTCTTGCAGTACTTTTGACTCATAAATGAACTCCATAGGCTTGGCTTAGTTCGAAAATTCCACCACAGCTTGCAAAAGAGTGCCTTTGATACATCATGTAGGGACCTAAAACCAACACCACCCTCTTCCACTGGCATACACAAAGTTGTCCAAGATGCCCAATGTCTTGAGGTACCTCCTATATTACTGCTCCAGAAAAACTGGGCAAAGATTTTATGAAGTTTATTCATAACATTGTTAGGAGGGTTCACTTCAGATAATAGGTGAATTGGCATACTCTGCATGACACTTTTAATGAGTACAGCCCTACCCCCTATGGACAATAGTTTGCCCTTCCCCGATTGCAATTTGTCCATAACCTTAGTGAGCAAACCTTGATAGTAATTTGCTCTTCTCCTTGCATAGAATATTGGACAGCCCAGATATGTGAATGGGAACTCTTGTCTTGATATACCAGTTACCCTTTCAACCTCTCTCACCACCTCCTCATCTGTCAAATGATGCATATATATTGCAGACTTGTTTTTGTTCACCAAATGCCCAGAGGCTGCCTCATATGCACTAAGTACCCTCATCACCAAACTTAATGACATTGCATCAGAAGAACAAAATATTATAGTGTCATCAGCGTAGGCCAAATGATTTATTTTTGGACTCCATTTAGGAAGTCTAAAACCACAGCAATTCCTAATTTGATGTAAGGAGTTCAAGCCTCTAGACAAGGCTTCAGCAGCCAATATGAACAAGATAGGAGACAAAGGATCACCTTGTTTTACTCCCTTGACGACTTGAAAAATCCGCGAGGCTGTCATTCACAAGAATTAAGTACCAGTTGTTTCCAATCAAGCCATAAATCAGACCAATGAAACCTTCATCAAAGCCCATATTTCTCAATACTTTAGTCAGAAAAAGCCATGATAGCCTATCATAGGCTTTCGCCATGTCCAATTTGATTACCACATTTGGGCCTGCCTTAGTTCTGAGCATTATATCTGTTATGATTTATTGTGTTAGTAACACATTCTCCACTATAATCCTTCCATTCACAAAGCCTGTTTGTTCTTCTGGGATCAAACTAGGCAGCAATCCAACCAATCTTTCATGAATCACCCTCGAAAATATCTTATTAACAAAGTTGCTAAGGCTAATTGGTCGCATTTCTGCAAATGTAACAACTTCCTTCTTCTTTAGGTAGCTGCTGTCCACTGAAAAAAGCTAACACCATATTATATATGTCTTCTTCCACTATATCCCAACAGCAATGGAAAAAAGCTCCTGTGAATCCATCGGGTCCCCCTGCTGAATCTCCATTCAAGCCAAAGACTGTTAGCTTGACTTCCTGTTTTGTAGGAATTCTCATAATTTGTTCATTCTGTGAGTCATCAACCATGGTAGGTACATAATTCAGTATGTCAAAGTTAGTTGGCACCACACTTTCACAAAATTGGTCTTTGTAAAAGTTGACTGCCTCAGCAGCAACTTGGTCTTCCTCTTTAATCCATTATCCCATGTTGTTTTGTATTCTATTCAATTTCAGCCAGTTACTTCTCCCATTGACTTGAGCATGGAATGATTTTGTATTTCGATCCCCATCTTTGAACCAAGCCATTCCATCCTTTTGTCTCTCAAAATTTCTCCTCCAAAGCCAAATACTTTATCATTTCAGCTTGTACTTTGTGCATTCTTTGTCGATTCATCTGTATTGGTGCTGCCTCAAAATATCTTTCATGAACAAGCACAACTTCTTCTATACTAGCAATCTTCTGGAAAATGTCCCCATAGATAGCCTTGCTCCAGTTTATGATTGAAGATCACAAATGGATTTGCACTAAAGTCAAATGTCCAATTTTGCTTGACAACCTCCTTAAATGCAGCATGCTTTACCCAAAATTTTAGGAATCTGAATGGCTTCTTAATTGGTGTAGCTTCTATATCACATTTCAGCAACATAGGACAATGGTCAGACCCTATTTTGGAAAGGTGGGTGACTTCTAGACCAAGGAAAGTCTGCCTCCGTTCCATATTGGCAAGACACCTGTCTAGCCTTTTAAAAATACAATCATCATCAGACCTTCCATTCCACCAGGTGAAGATGCTCCCCTTGAAGCCCAAGTCAGTTAGGTTACAGGTATTGATGAAATGCCTGAAGTCATCCACTTCATTCAAGGACATAGGTAACCCCCCAAACTTCTCCTCCTCATCCCAAATCACATTGAAATCACCCCCACAAGCCATGGTATTGTCATGTCTGATGCTAAGTAGTACAAAGAGTCCCATAGTTCTATCCTTTCAATAGCATCACACTTAGCATACACCAATGTGAGCATCATTTCAACATGAGTTTCAGTATACAGTAGTTTCAAAGTCAACTGTTGTACTATATTGTATACAATTGTCACCTCGAAAACTTCATCAATGAAGGCCCAAATCTTATTAGAAACATTCACTACTGCCTGTGCTAAGCCAATTCTTCTTCTATATCTCTCTACTTTGTTAGACTGTTGAATAGGCTCTAGGACTCCTATAAATTCAAAATGGTGTTGTTTGTGCATTGTGATCAATCTTTCAAATGCCTGCATAGTGTTAACTGATCTCACATTCAATATGATAGCATCCATTACTGATTTGAGATTTGGACAATGTTCTCCTCGTTTGTACCCCTCATGTTTGTGTTGTTGGTGCCTCTTTTACTTGTTTCTTTTTTCCTCTAGCTGCTGACTTCACTCTCTCAATGTGTCTTGGGGAAATGTCACCCTTCCTAGCCACTTTTAGAAAATTTCCAGCTGTTGATTCTTCATCCATGTCTTTATCAGTATTTTCTTCCTTCTCCTTTTCATTAACCTTGTCCAACCCCTCTGGATTCTTCTGTATCCTTGTATGTGCTTTATCTCCAACTGTGGTATGAACTTGCATTTGATCAGATTTCAATGGAACAATATCCTTAGCAATATGTAACTCTTGTACCTGGTTTTTTCCACCTTTTGCACTGCATTTTGATATATTATTACCCACACCTATGATCTCATGCGATGTTGTTTGTTGTTCCTGATTAGTAAGCCTTCCTATTGTTCCACCTGGATCATCTGTAGCATCTTCTACATTACCGAATTGTATACCTTTGGAACTAGCTAACTTCTGTTCTGCAGCATCCTGTTTTTCTTTGTTGTTTTCATTTACACTTTGATCCTCTTCATTTGTTGCACCACCACCTACTTCATCTTCTCTTGGCATTGCATCTGGTATTTCTCCTTCATATGAATCTGCCTCAGCCTGATCTACCTACAATCTTCCTCCCTTCTAATTTTCTGGGGCTATTTATTCTAAATTTCCCTCCTCGCTAGATTGAGATCTGCAGGGTGGCGGGTACTTCGACTGCCTTGTATCAGGTGAAGTGACTTTCTCATTTCTCTTGAATATTTCAAATTCTGCATCTTCAACCAGATCAGTATCAATATGTTTAGCCAGTTTTCCTTCCACTCATGTATCCTGTGTTGGTACTTCTGGGTAAGAAGTGTTGACAGCAACTGGTCCATTAAAAGCCCTCTGAACCCATTGAGCAGTAGATTCCTTATTTTGTTGATTAGCACCTATTTTCTCCCTGTTTCTATCTGCTTCTTGAGTCCCAATCACATCTAGTTTAGGAGTATTAGTATGAGTCACTGAATTCCCAGTTTTTCCATCATCAGTCTGATTCTCATTGTGTCCTTTCTTTTGTTTTCCAGTCCCAGGAGGTTTGAAAGCAGGAGCTGCAGCATTTAATGCAGTATTGTTCTTTAGCTGGGAATTCAAAGTTTTCTCCCTATTATCAACCAATGCCAACTGATTGTTCTCATTATCCTCACTACCATCCACTTCTAAAATTGCAAATTTATTAGCAATTTGAACCTGTTGAGGCACCCCAGCAGATTGATTCTCAACAGGCACTATTTCTTTCCCAGCTACCATATCTCCTTCATTCTCCTTTCCCTTTCCTTTGTTTCTGTTGTATTTAACCTCCTTCCATTGTTGTTGTGGATTGCCAACCACCTTACCACTTGATAATATCATTGAAGGACCAGCATTTTTGTTTCTCCCTGCATTAGGCTTCTCCACAGTAGCTTTTGTAGTCTGCTCCTCCAATTCATTAGTAGCCATAAGCTCCGGATGCAACCTCCAACATTCCACCATGTCATGAACTTGTAATTTGCATTCCTTACAGTATTTAGGAAGATAGTCATACCTTATGGTTACCCACTCAGTTCCTATCTCCCCATTTAATTCATTCTCTATGTCCATTCTCACTTTTTTAGGAAGATCAGTAAGTAGATCCACAAGCACCTTCACACATGCACAACTAGGCCTTGTCTTATTCTTAGTAGCCATATCTAAGTGTATTGGCTTACCAATAGCTGATGCAAGTGAAAAAAGACACTCTTTAACAAAGTATGTAGGTAACAAGTTTGGGAAAGAGATCCAAGCCATTACCTTCGATGTTTCCTCCCCAGCTCTAAATTTTGAATCGTACAGTAAGGTTCTCAATTGAAACTCCTTTCCAAACTTATCCTTAATGTAGTACACACTTTTGGAAGTAAATTCAATGTAGTCTTGAAAAAGTGTAAGCCTTACCAGCAGATGTATATCCCTCAAAAAACCAATATTGCATTCTCCCTTTATTCCACATTGCATTGGTATTATTTTACGTAGTTCTTGCAATTCAGGCCAACCATATGAGAATTTGCACACAACTGTGTACCTTATTCCTTCAATAACATTCATACGTTCCACTTCAGTTTCAGGGAATTTTACAAGAGGTTCGCCTTGTAAAAACGTTGCTCGCCTGAAGGGAATTGGCTCTATTGCTGCTGGACGATCATGCATGGTGTTACTCGACGTAAATTTTACTGTTGTTGCGTAGTCCATTGATTTTTGAGTGTTGTTTGTTATTGTGGGGGGATGGGTAGCGATTGGGGTGGTTGTGGAGGTTGGCCAACCATTGTTGGTGGCTCGCCACCGGCCGGAGAGGCCATGGCAATGTGCACGAAGTCTTCGCGCAGTGTTCTTCTCAAAATCGCCAATCGCCGGAGCTAGATAGCTCTCAAGCGTTAAATCTAGGGTTTCTAATTCAGACCTTAGGTTTAAAAGCATGTGTTTTCCGTGAAGTTGTGATACCAGTTCTGGGGGGTTTTATTAAGGATTTTGTAATGCTATTTACCCGAGTTGTATAGATTTCATATCTTCCGCACTTTTATTTTTATTTGTTCTCGTATATCACTTTTCTTTTAAAATCTAAATAATAAGTAAATAAGTTATATTAACTGGAACGTTGGCTTGTCTAGTGGGTTCAACGTTAGACTCTATCACGGTCCCGACGGTTGGATTTCGAGTCGTGATAGAGATAGATTTGGAATTAGGGCAACAACTGGGCAACGAAGGATAAGGAAGGACATGTGGGAGGTGTGCTGCGGTGGTTAAATTTCTATAAGGTCGGGTGTAAGAAGTAGAAGTCGAGTGGTCGCTTAAAGAAGAGGGTTTGACCAAAGTGGGAGAGTGGCATATGGGTTCTGTGGTAGGATAGTGCACTCCTTGAGGAAAGCTAGAGTGTTTGGGATTCATGGTGGATAGTGACTAGGTCTACGGGCGTAATTGTGGAATATTGGTTGCTATGCGGCGGAAGGTTGGATACGACGGAGAATGAGTTGCTTGGTATGAAGAAGGATACAACATGACCTTGGGTTGGAATATAATGTCTCACCTTTAGTTGATGTCCATGAGGAATGAGCGAACTTGTACAGCTGGTGAATGAGCACGGGCTCAGGATGGTTTAAGGATTTCATAGTAAGAGTACTCAGTGCGGCGTCATTGGAAGATGTTGGCATGTAATCTTCACATGTGGCTTATCTCGTGTGAGCGTGTTAGCGGTCTTGTGGTGTTGACAAAACTCCTACGAAGGATTCTACTGACTATCTAGGAAAAGGTCGAATATGTGCACGTGGCTAGTGATTCAGAATGTTCATGAAGTGTTTGATAGAAAGGTTTCGAGAAAATTCGGCAGGTTGATTGTACAAGATCATGTCAATGGGAGTATAAGGAATCTTTGTGGGTTCCAGAGTTATGAATTGGTCGCTTCAAGCTAAGTGGGAGAGCCCCACCGCCTATGATTGGATTGTGTGGCTATCTACTTGCGAGGTTTTGGGTTATCGGCATATTGATGGGTTATCACGACCAAGGGAAGAAAACATGAGTGGAAATTTGAGCAAAGGATTTGGGAATGTAGGCTATGGTTGTCCTTATCAATTTATGTTCAGGCTTTGGGAGGAATCCGAATTTGTACTTCGTGTAGAGGCGATTTACAACAAAGATGATTCAACCAGGTGTCTATTTGAGAGTGTGTTCATGTGCTAGTAGGGCCTTGGAGTCGATTATAATTGGTACCGAGTCAGAGTGGGTAACTCTTAACAATAGTCTTAGTGGATTAAAAAGTTAAAGTGCAGTGCCTAAGGATTTCGAGTCCGTAGTATGGTTGAGTATCGAGCTTTTGCTGCAGATTATGAAAAAGGGTTTGCGATTCTTTATTGGAGGGATAGGGGAAAATAACTTCGGACTCATAGAGGAATTATCAGAACGGGTGTACCCTATTAGTGGTTAAGGAGTTATGACGAATTCTACTACTCTTGCGTATTGGCATGATTAGGTGAAGTGGGTAGCATGAGAATTGGAAGTCGAGGATCAAGGTTGCGGTTCGGTATTGACAAGAATATCATGAGCTCGAGTGAGAAAGAAATGGTTCAGATAGTTAGAGTAAGCTGGTATTGTCTTTAGCATCACTTGAGATCGGTGTCTTGTGTAAGAGGCCTTGCATACTGATTTTTCTTGATTTTCTTTACAACATTAGTATGGTCGGTGGTATAGATGTGCATACTTGTTACCTGGTCCGGAAGGTCATGGGAGCGTACCCCACGTGAAGATTGTATAAGTATGACATATAGTCACTTAACTGCTTAAAGATTTAAGACCAAGTATTGAGATTATGGTACTACCATTAATGTGAGAGTTTAGGCCTGGAAGGCACTCTATTCATTAGGTTGCGGACCGTAGATGTTTGTGATGGATTGACGGTTGTTCTTGTCAGTCATGAGAGAAAAAGGGTTAGTGTGGACCCTTAAAAGGTTATTAGCCATGTGTGGTACGGTCAGAATCATCTTGAGGTTTGTGAGTGGATTTAAATGTGAATGTGGGCTCTATATCAGACTGGATGTGTTCATTTCAGCTTAGCGCTATTTACGGGGGAATCTTCGGGCCCTGGATGTTATTTGTGTCATCAACTATCCAGTGGAATACATATTATGCGAGGTGGGTTGTGAGGTGGTTTGATTATTCCCACTCGTATTGAGACCCCGTGTAATTTGTTGTGTTGTGAGAATGGGATGGATCTCAAGATAAAAGTCATTTATCGCACCGTAGATGTGCTTGAGTTTCGTAGCATATGGCGTTATCCGTATCCCAAAAATTTGTATTATGCTCTTCACGTGCTTGTGGTCGATATTCCGATATTTCATAGTTATAAGCATTTTACCTCGGTAAGTATTTTCTTATAAATTATTATGTGTGGATCGGGTGTCATGCCGCCACAGGTATATAGTTTGGATCGGGTGGCACGCCGCCACAGGTATCATGGTTGAATCGGATTACGTGTCGCAACGGTATCATGGCTGGATCGGGTTGCACGCCGCAATCATGTGTCGTTGATTACAATCCCCCATACCTAATCTTGTGTGTTTTGTTTCTCAATTTATAAGGAAGGTTCATAACATCTTTTCGGTTGTTTAATTAGTTACGTGGGTTGAGTAGTTCTTTCCAGAGTTCATTTTTCTTATATATCACATTCGAGTTTGTAGCTTGTTGGCACATTGTGGCATCAAATGAGACTTTTGGCAGCGTCTAAGGTGGCTTATTGCCTGAGCAACTTGTACTGGGTGAGATGAGATTTTTAGACCTAGGATCAGTGCGATCATATTTATATGTGGTATATTTTAGAGAAAATATCGTTATTTGGTTCATGATGAGGTAATGGTTCTTATCAGGAGGAGAGACTCAATGATTTATTAAATCAACAATTGGTTATGAATTTCTACACATTTCTTCCTTCGTGCCAGTATTGCAAGAGTTGGAATAAGACTATATGTGTCATGGGATGTGTTGTGGGCATCGGGTTCATGGAGTTGTGGCTATTATTGTCAGAGGGTGTGATTATGGTCAGGTGAATTATGCAGTGCATGGTGTGAATTCAGAGCAGGTATGCAATTATGTATTGGTACATCGTGTAGTGATGGATACGGTGTTTGTATGTTGGAAACAGACCTGGTAGCGAATTTCAGATGTTGGAATTCGGCTCTAAGGCTTATTTGACCAGGTAAAAGAGAGGATTTTCATATTTGCTCGAGCTAATGTGCTCAATTGGGTTGTGTTAACACGGGTAGGTGCATGAGGTGTTAAACAATGTTTTCAGACAACTCCAAAGCAGTTCTTAGCACGTTCGAAGACAAACATATGTTTAAGTGGGAGAGAATGTAACGACCCGACCGGTCGTTTTGAGCTCTAGCATGTCGTTCGGCGGTTTGAGGCCTTGATCAGCATCACTTCAGGCATTTTTACTTGTATACGTGGTCGTAATTAAATTTCGGGAAGTTCGAAGTTGATTTGGAAAGAAACATTCTCATGTCGGAAGCTTTAAGTTGAAAAATTTACTATGGTGTGGTTTTTGAGTAAAAGACCCCGGAATCGGGATTTGAAGGTTCCAACAGGTTTGTATGACAATTTTGGATTTCGACATATGTTCAGGTCGGGTTTTGGAAGAACTGGGAGCGTTTCGACGCCTATTGTGGAAAGTTGATACTTTGAAAGAACTTAGTGAATTTGGGTTGAAGTGCATTTCAATGTTATCAATGTCTGTTTGGGATTCCGAGCATGTGAATAGCTTAGTATGGTTATTTTGGTCTCAAGAGTGCGTCCAGATGTGGATTTGGAGATCCGTAGATCATTTTTGGGGTCATTTGGCGAAAGTGGAATTTGAAGGTTCTTGGGGAGTTTGACTGGGAGTGGACTTTATGATATCGGAGTCGGATTCCGATTCCAGAAGTTGGAGTAGGTCCATAATTTCGAATGTGACTTATGTGCAAAATTTGAGGTCAATCGGACATGATTTGGTAGGTTTCGACATCGAATGTAGAAGTTTGAAGTTCTAAAGTTCATTAAGATTGAATTTGGAAGCCATTCTTTATTTCGATGTTTTTCGAGGCCTTGAGCAGGTCCGTGTTATGATATGGGACTAGTTTGTTTGATTTGACGGGGCCTCGGGTGTGTTTCGGGGTGGTTTCTGATCATTTTGGGTTGTTTTGCAATAGCTGTTGGTGTCTGGTGTTGTTCTTCGCGTTCGCGAGGATCTTCTAGCGTTCACGAAGAAGGATTTGGCTTCAGGGACTTCTTCGCGTTCGCAATAGGATCCACGTGTTCGCGAAGAAGAAAACCTCTATTACGCAGATCTGACTTCAGGGGCTCATATCTCACAATCTATAAGGAATCTGCAGATGATCGAAAAATGAATGTTGTATCCCTTTGTGTCTAGCTTTCATAAACTAGAACCATTTAGCATTTGAACTTGTCTACAAAAGGTTGTGGCGGCTACACTATAAACTGTTCAGGAAGATGAAGAAGAAATTTGTGTTGCACAGGGCTTACTTTGGATGCTTATATCTCAAAATCTATAAGGAATTAGGAGATGACCAAAACATTAAAGTTGTATATCTTGGTGTCTAATTTTCAAAACATTAAACCATTTGTCATTTGGAGTTTTGTACAATGCGTTATGGCCATTATATTTTTTCCATGATTTGTTAGAAATCCCGCCTATAGGATTAATATTATGATTTGTTAGAAATTCTGCCTATAAGATTAATATCATGACTTGTTACAAATACTACCTTTAGGATTAACGTTATGACTTGTTAGAAATCCTGCCTTTAGGTGCATCAATTTATCCAATAAATGTGTTACCAATCATGCATATAGGACCAACATCTGGCTTAACTATTTTCTGACTCAATGTGTTTAAATTCTTGTTTAAATAATGCTTAATTCTAGAAATCATGCATATAAGATTAAAATTAGTTCAATTCTAGAAATTATGCCTATAGGATTAAAATCAGTTCAATAATTAGAAATCATGCCTATAGGATTAAAATTAGTTCAAGGCTAGAAATCATGCTTATAGGATTAAAACCGGTTCAATAGTAGAAGTCATTCTTATAGGGTTATAATTATCACACTCATAGAAATCATACCTATAAGACTCTACCAAATGATTCTGAATATGATTATCACTGTCCATCACTTAGGTAACATGCCTATAGGATCAATAATAATTCTGGACTTCTGCTTGTAATTTACTGTTACTCATCATCGTATGAAATGCCCAGATATTGTGCTGAATTAAAATCAGTAGGCAAATAGTAGGTCCTAATACTCGCATTAAGAAAATGATATTGCATATTTTTTCTCGCCTGTTCATCGCATAAATATCCTTTATATAGGACGTTATGATTAATAAAACCTGCTAATCATTTGCGTGCATTTACTATTTATTTGTGGAGGTCAATATGAACCCATATCTGTTTTATTTGAAAAGTCCTAACTGTTTTGCTTGTTGCCTAGTATTTTACAATTTTTAACAACTTAGGTTTAGTCTAGAACCATCCTAAATAGAGGTACCAATGTCTCCAGGACCATAGGTAAGGGACGGGTAGTGCACACATAGTACACACGTTAGAATCAACTAGAGCGCTTTATGTAAAAACTCAAAGATAATGCCCGCTGAATAATATGAGTAACACCCTGTCTTGGGGAAGTTACGAAGTATTATTTATGTTGCACGGAGTGATCCTATAGGCTAAAAATTTTAGGCCCCCCCCATCCTTATTAAATAGATTTTCTTCGTTTTCCTAGACTAATTCACATAATTTAAGTTCGGACGGGACCCATCGTTGTGGACCTCTAGGGGTGCCTAACACCTTCCCCTCAAGGTAACTTCAGCCCTTACCCGATCTCTGGTGATGCAAATTGGTATAATTTGAGTTATTTGCTATATGTGCCATAACGCACCTTAATCCGTTAGGTGGAAACTCTAACAAACAATTCCTTTTCCCTATTCTCTCAAAAGGAGTTGTCAAAATTTCAAAACCCGATTTCACGAGAAAAAAGGGGGCGCGACAGCATGGCGACTCTGCTGGGGATACCCTTAGGCTCTTACCATAACGAACTTGTTTTGTGAATTAGTCCTTTTCAATAATCATGTATTTATTATTCTGTTAATACTTGCACACCCCTTTCCCTTTCCACTCTATATGAACTTATTTGCCTTCATTCGTTCAATTATGCCACTAAATTTCTTCTTTTTTCGTTTTATTCCTTTTTACTATGGAAACTAACTCTTCTCTTTGTTTTCTTTCCTATCTGCCTTTACAATTATTAAATACCGCATTTTATCATTCTCATTGTGCAAATGCTTGACAACTGTGTTATTTTCTTTTCGTATAAATACATGCTCAACATCATATTTCACTCGTGCGTAATTAATACTATAGCAACACTTGATGAGTGTCTGCACTCTTTCTATATCACCCTTTTGAATTTGGAATGGCTTATTTTCGGTAAAACTAATCGATCAGCGGTGCAATCGACGATTCCGTGCCTTTTCCCCTCAAGTTGTCCGCTTGTGGGTACCAGTCTAGACTTCTATAAGAACCTTACTCTGATAATAACTGTACATGCATCATGATCAAACCTAGCCTGGGTTAATATGTTGTCCGCATAATAACCCTCTAAGAAAAACCTTGTCCAAAGTCCATCGAGGTTTCCATAATCCCAACAGGCGCAACCACGATATGTGCATTGTTTAGAGAAATAAATGCTGATATGCTAATCGTTAATGTACAAGTAGTCGATTCCGGAGGGGGAAAGGGTCTAACTTTGTTTATTTTGCAGAAAATTAGGCACGAAGTCCCCAGGTTTGGCATGGTCCGCAATATACCACCGTTATTGCTGGATTGGTGGAAAAACCTTTCGCCAAGAGACATAAATCATGTGAAAAGGGTTCTCAGAAACTTACCCTCCTTATTAGACATCCAACCAAATAACACGTTGATCGAGGCTGCTACTATATTCTAGGACGGAGAAAGGGATGTATTATGTTTTGGCAATATAAAAATGACTCCTCTTTTGGAGGAAATAGGAGGCTTCGTTGGTGTCACGACCCAAACTGGAGGATCATGACTAGTACCCGGGCCATACTTGCCGAGCACCAACGTACATTTTATCTAACCTTCTTATTATCTTTAAGGGATAACGAGATCAATATAAATGGTAGATATTGATCATGAACATACATCACATGGGATGACAAGATTGCTAAGAAACTACATAAAAGGTACGAGCTACAACGCTGCCATGAAAGACTATACAACAAAAATTATCCAACAAGACATACCCAAATTGTACATGAGTTGACACTTGTCTATGAGCCTCTAAAGGAGCATAAGTAATACAACATAGCCGGAACAGGGCCCCGACATACCCATAATATATATAACAAAAATGCATACCAAGACCACGACAAGTCCGGAGAAAGGATCTTGCCTATGACCGCTGAACTGGAAAGCCTATTATGGTAGGGGAGCTGTGTCTACCTGTCAATCAGGACCTGCAGCACGACATGCAGCGTCCACAAATAAAAGGACGTCAGTACGGATAAA
>ML262098.1:0-31290 GCA_005239495.1 Nicotiana undulata
CCCTTGTCCTTTCCCGAGTCTAACCATCCCAAGAACACGAAAATCGGACCTCAAATGGTCCTCTAATGCCCCCATTCTTCCTCTCTTAAACCCAAGCCCTAACCACTATTTTTCTACTGTTTTTACCCATGAGTTCCACCTAAAATCGTTCTTAATGCACAACGTAACAAGTTTTGAGTCCAAGAAACTTACCTCCTTGAAGAAACAACGAAGTCCCTCTTCAAATGCCTTCAAAACCTCCAACCCGTGTGTAAAAATGGTGAAAGAGGACAAATTTCGCGAAGGCTGCCTTTTTATAGTTCTGCCCAGGCATTTCCGCAACAACGGTACATTACTCGCACCTGCGACTCCGCAGGCGCGACATTTTAACCGCACCTGCGGAAGTCACTTAAACGCCCAGGCTCCTCGCCTGCGATCGATTTACCGCAACGGCGAGCCCGCAGGGGCGACACATTGACCGCGCCTGCGATCCTTCACTTAACAGTCAGAGTCCGCGCCTGCGAACCCATCCCCCGCACCTGCGACCTCGCAGGTGCGACCTTCCTTCTGCCCTTGCGATGAATTTCCGCCCCTACTCCTTCACTCTCGCGCCTGCAATGTCCGCACCTGCGGCCCAAGCATCGCAGGTGCGATCACACCAGCAGTAGCAGCTTCAGCTGCATTTCAAGTCCCAATTTCTCCGTTTAACGTCCGAAATCAAACCCGAGCCCCTCGGGACCCCAACCAAACTTACCAACATATCAAACATGGTTATTCAAACTTAGTCGAGCCATTAAAACACCAAAAACAACATCAAAACCATAAATTATCATCTGATTCAAGCCTATGATTCCCAAAAACTTCCGAAACACGCATTTGATCAAAAACCCCACCAAACCATCTCCAAATGACCTGAAATTTTGCGGGCAAGTCCAAAATGACCTAACGAAGCTACAGCAACTCTCGGAATCCCATTCCGACCCTCGGATCAAAATCTCGCCTATCAACCGGAATTCGCCAAAATACTAACTTCGCCAATTCAAGCCTAATTCTACACCGGGCACCCTAAAAATATTCTGAACACACTCCTAAGTCCCAAATCACCTAACGAAGCTATCCGAACCATAAAACCCGCATTCCGAGGTCGTTCACCAATAAGTCAACTCCGGGTTGACTTTTCCAACTCTAAAGCTCTTGTTAGAGACTATGTGTCTCAATCCACTCTATTTTCGCTCCGAACCCGAACCAACCAACCCCAACACTTCGTGAACAGTCTAACCGAGCTACTACAAGATAGAAATGAAGGAATAGATGCGTTTACTGCATAACGACGGACCGGGTTGTTACAATAACCCCTCATTGTGAGTCTACTTTAAGCCTTCATGCCAACCCTCATTTCCAACCCTATCCAAAAACCTTCCGAATAAAGACCTCCCGATATGCCTTCAAGAATTCTAAGAGAAGCATGCAATGAGCAACGATTGTCACGGGATATAGAACACTGTCAGTTGCTCGCGCAAGAAAGCATGGAATGAGCAACAGTTGCCACACGACATAGAACACTGTCAAGTCGCTCACAAAAGAAAAAGAAAAAGAAAAGAAAAATGAGAGAGTCTTACTAGTGAAAACCTTCACGGGCATTGTAAGGCGACGGTAAGCAGAGATGAATAAATGAGAGAGACTTGTTGGTGAAAACCCCTCGTGGCACCACTAGTCGAAAGTGAGTAATGAAGCTGATGCGAAGAATTGGCATAAGCAAGCCCGACTTCAAATATCATGAGAATGGTAAAAGGAAAGGTTAGATCAGTTTGATAGATCGGCCGTTAAGTCCAAAATGCATGTCATAATCATTAAGGCTAGATATCGTAAAATAAAAAGAAAAAAAAGTGGAAAAAAAACTCCCCTTTATGTCCTTCCCGACAAGGGCATTTCTTGTTAATACTTGTTTCTTTGCATCATTGTGTCCTTCACTCTGAGTCAGTCTTTGTCAAAACAAGCAAGAAAAGATTTCAAAATCTGCTACCAGCTTTTCAGTTGCACAAATTAAATTTGGCTAGCACATTCAGTTGTTACAGTCAACATGCATTGAGGATTCATGCAAAGACTTCCCCCCCAAAAGACTCTTGTCAGCCTACTTGGCGCAAGCAAAGATAACTAGTGATTCTCTCTGACAGACAAATTGGTCAAAAGCAGGGAGTCGTTCAAGATATCAAAAAAGGGTCACCTGAGCAAAGATCTCCTGTTGGGATAAGGCTGAATGAGCCACAAATACAAATGATACCGGGCGTGAAACAATCAGGGTTGATGCAGAGCAAAAAGCCTCTTGAAACTGACTCAAGTTGATTGAGCAAAAGCCAGGCTGCCCAAGACTCAAGGACACAAACCGACCACCACATTTAAAACTGACAAAATTTTCTTTGTTTGAAATAGGAACAAAGCAGTGCAAGGAGGTTGGTTCAAAAACAAAACAAAAATAAAGAAAAGAAAGAAAAAGAAAAAAAGAAGAAGAGAAGAGTCAACTAAGGGAAGTTTCTCAAATCTTTGTCTTTATCTTCTTGCTAGTGTGCATAAAATCTTGCCACTGCTCTTCACATTTTTCCTCCTAGGATAAAATGTCCTAGTCTGATGGATTTTTAACAAAAAAAAGGACCTCGTGTGATGAATTTTCTCCTAGGAACAAAATCTTAGTCTGACGAATCTTTCTCCTAATATAGAAGTCCTAGTCTGATGAACTTTCTCCTAGGATAGAAATCTTAGTCTGATGAATCTTTCTCCTAAGATAACAAAAAAAGGGACCTAGTCTGATGAATTTTCTCCTAGGAACAAAATCTTAGTCTGACGAATCTTTCTCCTAAGATAGAAGACCTAGTCTGATGAACTTTCTCCTAGGATAGAAATCTTAGTCTGATTAATCTTTCTCCTAAGATAACAAAAAGAGACTTAGTTTGATGAACATTCTCCTATGATCAAAATCTTAGTCTCATGAATCTTTCTCCTAAGATAACAAAAAAAGGGACCTAGTCTGATGAATTTTCTCCTAGGATCAAAATCTTAGTCTGACGAATCTTTCTCCTAAGATAGAAGACCTAGTTTGATGAATTTTCACCCAGGATAGAAATCTTAGTCTGATGAATCTTTCTCCTAAGGTAACAAAAAAAGGAGCTAGTCTGATGAATTTTCTCATAGGAACAAAATCTTAGTCTGACGAATCTTTCTCCTAAGATAGAAGACCTAGTCTGATGAACTTTCTCCTAGGATAGAAATCTTATTCTGATTAATCTTTCTCCTAAGATAACAAAAAGAGACCTAGTCTGATGAACATTCTCCTAGGATCAAAATCTTAGTCTCATTAATCTTTCTCCTAAGATAACAAAAAAAAAGGGACCTAGTCTGATGAATTTTCTCCTAGGATCAAAATCTTAGTCTGATGAATCTTTCTCCTAATATAGAAGACCTAGTCTGATGAACTTTCTCCTAGGATAGAAATCTCACAGGAGACGCACATCCTAGTCGAGTCTTTAATTTTACTTTCATCATTGCATCATTCATCAATAGCGTAGGTGATTTATAGATCCAACTAACACTCACCAATGTTCCTGTTACAAACTGGGGCAGAAAATTTTCTTTGTTTTGTATGTTTTGTTGTAATCAGGCGCCCACCCGGAGAACAAGGGAATACAGTTTCAAGTTGTGGAAATCAGGCGCCCACCTGGAGAACAAGGGAATACAATCCAAGTTTTGGCAATCAGGCGCCCACCTAGAGAACAAGGGGATACAGTTCGAGTTTTGGCAATCAAGCGCCCACCTGGAGAACAAGGGAATACAATTCAAGTTTTGGTAATCAGGCGCCCACCTGGAGAACAAGGGAATACAGTTAAAGTTTTGGCAATCAGGCGCCCACCTAAAGAATGAGGGAATTCATTTCAAGTAAAGTCATCAGGTGCCCACCTGGAGAACGAGGGAATACATTTCAAGTTAAGTCATTAGGAGCCCACCTGGAGAACGAGGGAATATATTTCAAGTTAAGTCATCAGGCGCCCACCTGGAGAACGAGGGAATTTATTTCAAAATTTGAAGTTTTAAGTCAGTAGCAGGCACCCCCCTGGAGAACAAGGGAAGTCATTTCAGAATTCAATTTAGGTTACAAGTAGCAGAAGCTCGCGGCAAGAATGCGAGTCGACAATAGACGACCAACAGAAGTAGTCTTAATCTAGAATTAAAAAAAAAAAAAAGGTATCCAAAATGCAGAAGCGGAGGCAATATGTGGATTGATCAAGACATGACTGAAGTCACGAGCTTTGCATGTCCCGTCGTGATCTGAAAAGTTGAAGAAGAATGAACTAGCACCTACAGCTTGCAGGCATCAAGGTTCAAATCAAAAGTCTTCATGAAGCACCATTCAAGACTCAAGATCAAGCTTCAGAAGACTCATAGATAGGAATCTTGTAACTCGTAGCTGATAGGATTAGTTAGTAATTTTCATTTTTGATTTTGATGTAATAACAGGACCGCGGACCAGAACCTCAACAGAACGGAACCTCACTCGAGTCCCTCATTCTCTCCCCACACTCCATCACTCCAAAACTTCTAGAACTACACTGACCTGATTCCTTTATAGCCGAGGATATGTAGTCAGCCTCCGAAGCAAGGTTCAGTCAAACCTTTTTCAAAATGCTTCCAAATGTAGTACCAAACGGTCAAAAATTGCTCGTAATTACTCACTTTATCTTTGCCCGAAAACTCTTCATGTTCTCGAGCAAAGAGGGGCAGCTGTGAGCACCCAATTTTTGCCCCGCATGGAAATTACTCCTAAAAAATAATCAAAAAATAATTTTAATGAATTTTAGGAATTTTTCTTTATTTAGTTGCATTTCATGCATGTTTAATACTTTAAAATTATAGAAAAACCATAAAACAATTATCACATTTTCATTTCATGCCATTTTAGGTTTAATTTGTATCTTTAGGATTAATCACTCTTTAATTGATAAATTAATATATAAAAAGTCACAAAATATTCATTAGCATTAATCAATTATTCTAATTAATTAGTTAAAATTCTAATTAGTCTTTTTCAAAATAAATTCAATTAATAGTAAGGTGGCCGTTTTTAAAAATAATAATTTGGCCTTTTAGTTCAAATTGACCCAATTTTAGGGCCCAAAATCCCAGGTCCAACCAAATTCCCCCTCTTTAAAAACCCCACTTCCCTATAATCTAGACCTATACCTAATTAGAGACAAAAAAAGAGAGACACAAAAGAGGACCTTCCCCTTAGAGATGAAAAACGGCAGAAGACCCCCATTCCAAAAAGGGATTTGAACCATCTCTTTCTGAAAAAATCTGAGGACACTCTATCAGCCGTTTCGACCTCTTCCACACCTAAAAGAACAAGCACCTCCCATGACAATCTTCACCCCAAACAGCCATGAAATACAACTGAATATACACCACAAACAACCTGAAAAATAGTACCAAATGTTCCCAAAATTAGCTCTAAAAAGCTCTCCATATCCACCCAAAAACGAGCTGAAATGCTACACCGAAATCAAGCCGAGTTGCCGGTAAAATTTTCGGTGACAACGGTCGTCCATTTGAGCCGTGAGTCAAGAGGTTCGTTAGCAAGTTTCGGTTCGAGGTTCATATTTTAGGGGTTTATCTGAAGGCTTACCATCCATCTTGTATAGAACGAGTTGAAGCATTTTTGTGAACAATTAGCTTGTTAAGTTATCATCTATCATCTGAAAAGAAAGTTTGAAGTTCATCCTTAAAATTGGTACGTTTTTTTTATAGATATTTGTCTCAAGCAAGCAAACCTATATGTGCAATTTTATTTTTGCACTAACTGTAGCTTTATTTTCATTTGAGAGAATGGATTGCTTTCATTTCTCTTTTACCCTTGTTAAATGGGTTAATTGCTCCAAAAGTGGGATTCAACGGTTAGTCATTTTAGGAGTTTATTTCATGATGCGTTGTGACTTAAGTAATTTTTGGGAATTGAGTGACTTTCCTTGGAGCATTAAAATTGATACTATAGCTAATTTGTAGCGTGTGACTTGCTAATATTAACTAAGTCACACTCTTCCCCACAAATAATTCCATAATTCATGGCCTTCACAATAATCTCAAATTAGTTCTTTTTTTATGAAAATAACTCATGAATAACCTAGTTTGCTTTAGGCGCGATAATTAAAAAATTGTCATAGCTACGGGTACGGTTCCCGTAACGTTGTTGTGATGCTTAACTACTAAAATTCGGGGGTACATTTATGTGACCCGGCCACAATTTAGGTTTAATAAAATAAAAATGTTGTGGATCGTGGGTACGGTTCCCGTGACATGATTCGCAATGTGTGACCAAATAATTAGTTGTATAACAATTAGATTATTAAAAAGCGGTTTAAAAGGAATAAAAATGCACGTAGGTTTCAAACAATGTCTTAAAATCAGATAAATAGGCCAATAATAATAGTTGAGCGACCGTGTTAAAACCACGAAACCCGGGAATGCCTAACACCTTCTCTCGGATTAACAGAATTCCTTACCCGGATTTATGTGTTCTACATAGTCAATTTTTCCTCGATTCAGGATTTAAACTGGTGACTTGGGACACCATAAACTATCCCAAGTGGCGACGCTGAATTTTAAATAAAATAATCTTGTTTCGATTGTCACTTAAATTAGAAAAACTCCCTTATACCCTTCTGGGGGTAGTAAAAAGGAGGTGTGACAGCTATCATGTGACATTCCGGGTTTTGGGAGTTATACTTGTACATGCCTAGCGGCTATGTTATGTCTACTTATATTTTTCTTTTTCTGTCTTTAATTTATTATTTTGAATTAAGTTTTTTCGCAAATTTAGGCTTACCTAGTCGTAGAGACTAGGTGTCGTCACAATACCTTTCGGAGGGTAAATCGGATCGTGACAAGTTGGTATCAGAGCGTCTAGGTTCATAGGAGTCACAAGTCACAAGCCGGTTTATTTGAGTCTCGGGGATCGGTGCGTAGACGTCCGTATCTATCTTCGAGAGGCTATGTAACTGTTAAGAACAATCACATTCTTTGGAATTCCTTGTCGTGCTAGTTACTGACATCAAAATTCTAAAACTCTATTCTACTCTTGCTCACAGATGGTGAGGACCCGTACCAGACGGACCAATGATCAGGCACCCCAGCCCCCAGGCAGAGCCGTTAGAGGTAGGGGCAAAGGTAGAGGACGAGCACGCGGTGTAGCCTGAGCACCGGCGAGAGAAGCGACAGAGGAGCCCCCAACAGCTACAGTTGGAGGGGCACAAGCGGTCCCTACTGCTACTCCAGCCCTCCAAGAGACTTTGGCTCAGTTCATGAGCGTTTTCAGCACTGTGACTCAGGAGGGACTACTACCGATAGCTCCAGCCACATCTCAGGTCAGGGGAACGGCACAAACTCCCGCAGCCCGTACTCTTGAGCAGAGGGTCCATGTTGGGCAGTTCCCAGAGTATATTCCTATGCCCCCAGCGGCTCCAGCTCAGCATGATGCTAGGGTAGTTGCTTTTGAGGCAGAGTAACTCAGACTTGAGAGGTACAAGAAGTACCACCCACCTATTTTTAGCGGACTAGCTTCAGATGACGCTCTGGGTTTTCTTGAGGAGTGTCATCGTATTCTCCGCACTATGTGCATTATGGTGACGAGTGGGGTTTCTTTCGCCGGTTTCCAGCTGAGGGGAGCATCTTATCAGTGGTGGCTTGCCTATGAGCTGAGTAGTCCGGATGAGGCAGCTTCACTCTCTTGGGCTCAGTCCTCAAAGATGTTTTTGCTTGAGTTTGTTCTTCAAAGACTCAAGGACGCTTGGTGTGCAGAGTTTGAGCAGTTATGCTAGGGTGTTATGACTGTGTCGGAGTATGCAGTCCGTTTCAGTGACTTGGCTCGTCATGCACCGACCTTGGTTGGCACGATCAGAGAGAGAGTCTGACGCTTCATTGAGGGACTCCACACCGGTATTCGGACCAGTATGGCCAGAGAGTTGGTGACGGATATCACTTACCAGCAGGCAATGAGTATTGCCCAGAGGATTGAGAGCATGTTGGCCCGGGACAAAGAGGATAGGGAGGGCAAGAGGTCTCGAGAGACTGGCCATTACTCAGGAGTTCGTGCACCAGCAGCACATTATGGTAGGGGTTTTGTGAGTCGCCATATTCATTCAGCTTTTGTAGCAGCTAATGGTAGTTCAGCTCTTCCTAGACCTTAGGATCCCTATTATGCACCACCGGTATCCAGTATGCCTCCTGCTCGAGGTGCTATTACCGACCAGTCCAGAGTCAGCATCAACCACCACGTCCTCCGAGGGGTTGTTTTGAGTGTGGTGACCCTCGCCACATGTTCAGAGATTGCCCCAGAGCTAGAAAGGGTGCATTATCTCAGACTTATCAGGCCCCACCTGCTCCATTGGGTCCTCCAGCTATTCTTCCAGCCCCAGCTGCTGCCCCACCTTCTCAGACAGCTCGAGGTGGAGGTCGGGGAGGTCGAGGTCACCCTAGAAGGGGAGGCCAGGCCAGGTACTATGACCTTCCAGCCCGTTCATAGGTCGTCGCTTCATATTTAGTCATCACATGTATAATCTCTGTTTGTCATAGGGATGCGTCAGTATTGTTTGATCCAGGCTCTACGTATTCATATGTGTCTTCTTATTTTGCTTCACATCTGGGGATATCTCGGGTTTCTTTAAGTTCCCCCGTTTATGTTTCTACTCCCGCGGGAGATTCTCTTATTGTGGACCGCGTATATCAGTCATGTTTGATTGTTATCAGTGGTTTTGAGACCAGGATTGATTTATTATTACTCAATAAGGTAGATTTCGATGTTATCTTATTCTTGATTGTCACACCAAGATCGTGACGCTGGCTACGCCAGGTTTACCGAGAAGAGGTACCTTAGAGTATACTCCCCGCAGAGTCATTTCTTTCCTTAAGGCTCAGCGGATGGTTGAGAAGGGGTGTGATGCGTACTTGGCCTATGTGAGAGATGTTAGTGTTGATACCCCTATAGTTGAGTCAGTTCCAGTTGTGAGGGACTTTCCTGATGTTTTTCCAGCTGATCTTCCGGGTATGCCGCCCGACAGAGATATTGATTTCGGCATTGATTTGTTGCCGGGCACTCAGCCCATTTCTATTCCTCTCTATCATATAGCTCCTCCTGAGTTAAAGGAGCAGTTGTAGGAGTGGCTAGATAAGGGTTTCATCAGTCTCAGTGTATCACCCTTGGGGTGCTCTGGTATTATTTGTGGAGAAAAAGGATGGTTCTATGCGTATGTGTATTGATTATCGGCAGCTGAACAAGGTTACAGTGAAGAACAGTTACCCATTTCCTCACATTGACGATTTATTTGACCAGTTATAGGGTGCCAGGGTATTTTCCAAGAATGACTTGCTTTCTGGCTATCATCAGTTGAAGATTCGGGAGCCAGATATCCCGAAGACTGCCTTCAGGACCAGATATGGCCACTATGAGTTTCTTGTCATGTCATTTGGGCTGACCAATGCCCATCAGCCTTTATGCATTTGATGCACAGTGTGTTCCGGCCTTATCTTGATTCCTTCGTCATTGTGTTCATTGACGACATCTTAGTATATTCTCGGTCCCAGGAGGATCATGAGAAGCACCTGAGGACTATGCTCCAGACTTTGAGGGAGAAGGTTGTATGCAAAATTTTCTAAGTGTGAATTTTGGCTTGATTCAGTGGAATTCTTAGGCCATGTGGTGTCTTGTGATGGGATCAAGGTAGACCCTAAGAAGGTGGAGGCGGTGCACAGTTTTCCTAGACCGTCATCAGCTACTGAGATCCGTAGTCTCCTTGGTTTGGCAGGGTACTATCGCCGCTTTGTTGAGGGAATTTCGTCAATTGCAGCACCCATGACCAGACTAACCCAGAAGGGTGCTCCGTTCAGGTAGGCTGAGGAGTGTGAGGTGAGCTTTCAGAAGCTCAAAACAACCCTGACTACAGCTTCAGTGTTGGTATTGCCTACGGGTACAAGGTCCTATATAGTCTATTGTGATGCCTCGAGGATTGGCCTTGGAGCGGTATTGATGCAGGACGGTAGGGTGATTTCCTACGCATCCAGACAGTTGAAGGTGCATGAGAAGAACTATCCAGTTCATGACCTCGAGTTGGCAGCGATTGTTCACGCCCGTAAGATATGGCGTCATTATTTATATGGTGTTCCCTGTGAGTTTTTCACGGATCACCGGAGTTTGCAGCACTTGTTCAAGCAGAAGGACCTCAATTTGCGCCAGCGTAGGTGGTTGGAGTTACTCAAGTATTATGACATCACTATATTATACCACTCGGGGAAGGCCAATGTGGTGGCCAATTGAGAGGCCCTTAGCCTTTGATGTTCAGTCCTTAGCCACTCAGTTAATGAGATTGAATCTTTTAGAGCCTAGCCGGGTATTAGCTTGTGTGGTTGCCCGATCTTCTCTTTATGACTGCATCAGGGAGCGCCAGTATGATGATCCCCACCTTATGGTTCTTCAGGACAGGGTTTGGCGAGGTGATGCCAGGGATGTGACTATAGGAGATGATGGTGTGATGAGGATGTAGGGTCGGATCTGTGTGCCCAATGTGGATGGGCTTTGGGAGTTGATTCTTGAGGAGGCCCATAGCTTGTGGTACTCCATTCATCTGGGTACCGCGAAGATGTACTAGGACCTGAGATAGAACTACTGGTGGAGAAGGGTGAAAAAGGATATAGTGGAGTTTGTGGCCAAGTGTCTCAACTGTCAGCAAGTCAAATATGAGCATCAGAGACCAGGAGGGTTGCTTCAGCAGATTGAGCTTCCAGCGTGGAAGTGGGAGCGGATCACCATGGACTTTATGGTTGGACTTCCTCGGACTTTGAGAAAGTTCGATGCTATTTGGGTGATCGTGGATCGGCTGACCAAGTCAGCCCACTTCATTCCAGTTTTGACTACATACTTCTCCGAGAGGTTGGATTAGATTTATATTAGGGAGATTGTTCGCCTTCGCGGTATTCCGGATCTATCATTTCAGACAGAGGTACACAGTTCACTTCACGGTTTTGGAGAGCCGTTCAGCAGGAGCTAGGCACCAGGGTAGAGTTGACTACAGCCTTTCACCCTCAGACGGACAGCCAGTCCGAGCGCACAATTCAGATTCTTGAGGATACGTTACATGCCTGTGTGATGGATTTTGGAGGGTTATGGGACCGATACTTTCCCCTTGCCGAGTTTGCTTATAATAATAGCTACCAGTCCCGCATTCAGATGGCGCCGTATGAGGCTTTGTATGGTAGATGACGCCGGTCTCCAGTGGGATGGTTTGAGTCGGGCGAGGCTCGATTGTTGGGTACAGATTTGGTCCAGGATGCCCTGGACAAGGTGAAGGTGATTCAGGAGAGACTTTGCACAACTCAGTCCAGGAAGAAGAGTTATGCGGACCGGAAGGTTTATGATTTGGCATTTATGGCTGGTGATCGGGTTTTGCTTCGGGTATCGCCTATGAAGAGCGTCATGAGGTTCGGGAAGAAGGGTAAGCTGAGTCCGAGATTCATTGGTCCTTTTGAGATATTGCGGTGTGTTGGGGAGGTTGCTTATGAGCTAGCCTTGCCTCCCAACCTAGCAAGATTTTATCCGGTATTCCACGTCTCTATGCTCCGGAAGTATCATGGTGACCCAACCCATGTTTTAGATTTCAGTTCAGTCCAGTTGGAAAAGGATCTACCATATGTTAAGGAGCCAGTAGCTATATTGGATACACAGGTCAGACAGCTCAGGTCAAAGAATATTGCATCAGTAAAGGTTCAGTGGAGGGGTTAGCCGGTCGAGGAGGCGACTTAGGAGACCGAGCAGGATATGCGCAGCCGGTACCCTCACCTTTTTACAGCTTCAGGTATGTCTTCATACTCGTTCGAGGATGAACGATTTTCTTAAGAGGGGGAGAATGTAACGACTCAGTCGGTCATTTTGAGAGTTAGCGCCCTGATCCCCTAATAACTGCTTTCCCCACATTTGTATCTGCTTATGGGACTTGTCGGAGTGGTTAGTTGTGAATTCCAGAGAGTTTTTGGACACACAGTCCCTATATATGAGTTTAAGCTTTAGAAATCGGACCATAGTTGGAACTATGTGAAGACGGGTTCGGAATGGAATTACGTCGACTCCGTTGGGTGATTTCGGGGTTAGGAGCGTGTTCGGAATGTGTTTTCGAGGTTTGTAGTAGATTTAGGCTTGAATTGCAAAATTTAGAATTTTGGCGATTTCGGCATTTAGGTGAAAATTTGATATCGGGCTCGGAATGGGATTCCGAGAGTCCCAGGTCCGTAGTGTCATTTATGACATGTGTGTAAATTTGAGGTCATTCGGACTAGTTTTGACGTGTTTCGGCATCGGTTATAGATTTTGGAAATTTCCTAAGTTCTTAGGCTTGAATCCATGAATAATTCTTGATTTTGATGTTATGGGACATGGTTTGAAGGCTCAACTATGTTCGATTGAGGTATTAGGACTGGTTGGTAGGTTTGGTTGAGGTCCTGGGGGCCTCGGGTGTGTTTCGTATGCTCAACGGGTTAAAGTTTGGACTTAAGAGGCATCAAATTTTGCTGGTGTTGGTTTCCTCTTATGCGTTCGCGTGGGGATAGTCGCGAACGAGTAGGCTTAATTGGCTCCAAGTATTTTTGTGTTATGCGTTCGAGTGTAGGCGAGTGCGTTCGCGTAGGTTTGGCCAGGCACTGGATCGCGAACGCGTGGGCTGGTCGCATTCGCGTAGAAGAAATTGAGGTCATAGGGGTTCGATGTTTTACCCTTCACGTCCGCGTGAGTAGTACCGCGTTCGAGTAGGGTTAGGAAGTCAGAGGTCCGCATTCGCATGCCCAGAATCGCGTTCGCGTAGGTCAACTGGGCGCGTGATTCTTACCCTTCGTGTTCGCGATGGTGCTTCCGCGAACGCGATGAAGACTGCACCTGGGCAGATTTTAAAACCCAAAATCGAGGGTTTAAGCTATTTTTCACATTTTTGAACTTGGGAACTCGGGGATTGGTGATTTTCGAAGAGATTTTCACTTGGGCGAATTGGGTAAGTAATTCCTACTCGGTTGGGACTAATTTCCATGAATCTACACTTAAATCCATCCTTTAATTTTGAATTTATGGTGGAAAATTTGGATAAAGTTCTTAGGCCAAGTTTTTGAGGTTTGATCGAGATTTTGGTATCTGATTCGAGTAATTCTTGTATGGTTAGACTCGTGAGTGAATGGGTGTCCGAAGTTTGTAACTTTTAATCGATTTCGAGACGTGGGCCCGTGGGACTTTTTCGGTGATTTTCCTAAATTCGCGTATTAGCTTCAAATTTATTAGCTAGATTGATTTCTTAAAGTGATATTTACATTATGCAATTGAATTGAATAGATTTGGTCCATTCCGAGTCGGGTACTCGTGGCAAGAACGTGGTTTCTAGTTGAGTGGAGCTATCGAGGTAAGTGGCTTGTCTGTTGCTGTGTTGGGGAATTTTCCTTAGGTTGTTTGCTATAATTATTGTGTGGGGGGAGAGTACGTGAGGTGACGAGTACGTACACGGTCCATTTATGCAAAGATCCTACTTTCCCTTCAAAAATTATACAGTGCCTTGTTCTTCTATTACATCATTTCTACGTGTCTAATTGTTCATCTTAGATTAAGAAAGCATGTCTATTGTTTCCATATTAAATTTCTTAATTGACACTCTATGCGCCATGTTTAGTTAGTTTTCCCTGCTTTCCTACCTGTATTTATATGTACTGTTAGAATTGATGTTTATTTGGCATTTACTTCGCATTGCATATTTAAATTAGGGACTACAGACGTATTCCGGGAGATCCCCCCAGCACTGCGTATTTAAATTTTGGACTATGGACGTATTCCGGGAGACCCCCAAGCAGTGCATATTTAAATTTTGGACTACGGACGTATTCTAGGAGATCCCTCATGTACTGCATATTTATAAATGGAACTACATGATGGTTTCCCGGGATATTCCATTGTGTGATACGTTGTGCTGAGTCGAGGGTTGTATCTTACTGTCTTATTTCAGCTTATTCACTTTGAATGTTTATTTTAGAACTATTTCTTTTCCGTACTACTTAAACTATTTATTTGTAAATCTAGTAGAGCCTTAACCTGACTTCGTCACTACTTGACTAGGGTTAGGCTTGGCACTTACTGGGTGCCAAACGTGGTGTACTTATGCCCTTTCCTGCACATATTTTTCGTGTGCAGCCAGGTTCGAGTTCTCAGCCACGTGGCTAGTGGTCGTCGCAGCTGTTCCGAGGAGACCGTAAGTTAATTCTGCCGCGTCCGCAGAATCCTCCGAGCGACCTTCTATTCTGGACTAGTTAGAGACTTCTATGTATTTTTCTTTCCCATTGTATAAAGCTATTACTGTATAGAAGCTTGTGACTATCATGTGACATTCCGGGTTTTGGAAGTTATACTTATACATGCCGAGCGGCTATGTTATGTTTACTTATATTTTTCCTTTTCTGTGTTTAATTTATTGTTTTGAATTAAGTTTTTTCGCAAATTTAGGCTTATCTATTCGTAGAGACTAAGTGCTGTCACGATACCTTTCGGAGGGTATATCGGGTCGTGACAAAGGAATATCTTTAAACAAAGGGTTATAAATTCTTTGAATACAAGTAACAAGATATGGTGAAACAACAAAACAAAAAGGTAAACAACCTAAAACAATCATTTTAGCTAATTCTTCCCGATCGTTCACAATATCATATTTACCCATTAAATCGACAGTACTTGGGTTAAGTTTTTGTCGGCCACCTTCCTTATTAACCCCTCATGCAATAGGGTGGTTATCTACCATGTGCTTACGAAGTTGACATGTTCCCCCTTGCTTACCTCCGGTCTCATGTTTATAAACATTCTTACAAATTTGACATCTTACATAATATTTATCTCCTTCTAGGATTTCAAATAAATTCAACACTTACTTCTTAATTTTGACTCTTCTTAATAGGGAGGGGAGGCCTACATGTATTACCACGACCTCCACCCCTAGTATTTTGACAGCAGTACCAAGTGTAGGGAGTGGTGTTTCAAGATTATCATGTGATTGAATATCGTCTTAATTATTATCTATACCACAATCTACTTGAAGTTTCTTGTAATCTACATTAAAATTTTCAGGTGAACTTTCAGAAATATGTGTAAAGTTACTAGGAGAACCATCACCACCTCTTGATCTTTTTGAATTTTTACTCTTACTACTAATGTCTCTACTAGCACATGCTTTTTGGTTGCTCTAAATATATCAATAATTTAAATTAAATTAAAAAAAACTAAATTAATAATTCTAAATATAAAATAAAAATATACACCAAAGACGAGAAAGATATGGAACGAGTGTACTAGTATTCTCGAATACCGCACTAAATTTGATATCACACTCCAATTGATATTTAATGATATTGATACCACGCTTCACTTGAATATTTGATAGTTGATAATCATATTTTTTTAGTGACTAAAGTAAATATTTGAATAAACTTGAAATAATAAGTATTTAGAGCTTGAGAGCAATAAGTAATATATCAAGAGAGAATTAGAGTAGTACGAGAGTAAATTGTAAGAAAAAATGAAGAAGATGGGGGTGGGGAGGGGAGCTATTTATAGTTTTTAAAAGGTTAATATTACAATTTATCAATTATTAGGTGTGGGGAGCTATTTTCTTAAGGGGGTAGGCCGAAATGGTCAAAAATACAAAAAAATGGTCGTTGCCCAACGGTCATTTTTGAATTTGATCATTGGCAACGGTCGGAAAAAAAATGTGTCTAACAGTAACTGGGCTAGATTGGGATGTAGCCCGGTAAAAATTCGGTAAAATCCCGGTAATGGGTAACTGGGCTAACTGGGTTCCGGGGCATCGGTTACCAAAAAAGACACGCGCCCATCTGGCTCCACACCTAATCCTTCCCAACCCGTTCCATCCCCTAGCGGACCGAGTTGACCCGGACTGAACCAGGTAGTCAGTGGGTTGGCCCGACCCGTTTAACATGTTTAACCTAAACTATAGGAATATCTTCAAGTGAAAGTGTGATTCCATTTGAAGAATACACCTTGAACAAGTTGTCATCAACGATGGCAATCCACATATTACACATCTCCAAAGAGAACTCATCGTTCATAAAAAAATAGTCTCCCTAAAATGAAAGTCTTAAGTGTTATTTATACTGGTGTGGGTATTTGACTCAAATGACCCTTCGTCCACCTATTTTGTAAAAACTACCCTCACCGTAAAAAATCTGGCCCATTCATACCCTTATTTGTGATGGACCTTTGCTGAATAAAAAAATATTTTACTATATATGACGTGGCAATTTCTTGTTGGTCAAAATTAAAAATCTCACTCTCCCAGATCTGACCCGTAAATAACCCTCCTACAATCCATCTTAGTCGTTTTAACCCGTTAAACCCTTTTTAGCCCCTCAAACACCCGATTTCATGCCCGACTCATGATCCAGTCGTTATTTAGGTTTCATTTGTCAAAATTTTATATTTTTCTTTTTATTAATTAATTATTCGGTACCTATCCCTTATCATGTTTATCTTCCCCAACTAAATTTCCGCCGACAGTTTCCCAACCAAATCACTGCCGATGAACTGTAAAGCTAATTTGCTCACATGATTTCAATTAACTCCAAACAACTATATGGTAGCTCAACATATATAACTTTGGCAGAAAGATAACTTTATTATAAAATCTTAAAATGAGTCATTAATTTAATTCCAACGAATACCACATTTCACGCAGAAAATTGATTTAACAAAAAAATATTAATGTAAAAATCATATTAAGGCATATAACCTGAGTGGAAGAGGGAGATACATGGGTGTTGAATGGTGAAGATATGAAAGTTGAAGTCGATGGTGGTCCTATGCCAACAATGGAGAGTTATTGTACTTTGGCCAAGAAGGAGTATGAATAGAGAAAATGTGGAGTGAGAGGGCATAAATGGAAGAGGACAAGTTGAAAGGTGAAGTTAGGGCATTTAAAAAACCAGGTCATGGGTCGGATATGTGTCTTTTGGATCAAGAAGTGGGCTAATCAGTGAATGTGAGGTGATGATTTAATTTAAGCAAATGGGAAATTGACGCATATTATGTAATAAAAAAAATTAAATCAAAATAGGGACGTAAATTTTCAGGGTATGAGTGGGATGGAAAGTTGACATTAAGGGCAGTTTTTTACAAAATAGGTGGACGAAGAATATTTTTATACATGAGCGAATAGGTTAGGGGCAGTTTTGGCACCTTCCATTTACCTTTTTAATGGATACATTGTGTAAAATCGTGACACTTCGAAAATAACCACTTTTAAACGAAATTAAAATTTAGTTACTTTGTAATTAGTAGGAAAATAATATCTCTAAACTAAACACGAAAAACTATGTTGCTTCTTTTTCTTCTTCGCTTCTTTTAGACTTCTTTTTCACTCTAACTTTGATATTTGATTCAAATTTGTTCAATGATTTGTCCATAAGGTTAGTTGGTATGCACATAGAGTGAGATGCTTACATCTATATTATGTGATATGTGAATTTGATTTTGCTGCATTAACAAATTATCTAGTTTGTTAATAGGACACCAAATCTCGATTTTTGGTGGATTTGAGTTCATGATTTTTCTATATGAAGGTTCTATGATTTATATTTAGCAAAGAAATCTAAAAACAAAATCTTGAGTTTGAACTAATACATTTTAAATTATAAATTTTTCCTTGAGTTTGAACTGCGTGGACTCCAAGAATTTTGTAACACCCCCGGAAAATTTTGAAATACTTAAGCACTATTAAGAAAGTCGATGTATGCTAATTATATCATTTTGTGTGCAGACGAGGACGGTTAATATGATTGATATCAAGTGGATATGATAATAAGTGTACGAGTCATATTATAAGTGATGCGGGGTCTACGGAGAGTGCTAAGTCTAAGTCAAGTTGGAAAATTTCATGATAGACTAAAGTTCCAAATGAGTACGCACAAGACCAAACTTTGGACAATCATATCTACATATATATAAGGATTCATGTGATTCACACCCTATCAAATGAAATAACATCAAGTCTAGTTTGTAACTCTTCAAACCTTTCGTCATTTGGACACTCCTACAAGAGGTTATGGCCAAATTACAAAAAGCTAGCAAAATTTTACACTACCGCGTCGCCCCACGCGGCGCCCCATCCATCGTGGCTGTGCAAATCTTGTTTTTTTTTTGTGTGGAACCCGACCCTATTTTGATATAAGATCTTCAGGGGTTATTTCCCCATTTTATTTTGGTCAGATTTTGGAGCTCTTCTCCACTCTCTCAAGTCCTCCAACTCCTCCCATCTTCAAGGTGAGTAATTCCTACTAATTCGGTGTTTCATTCCATCAGTTCAACCCTAAAACTAACTCAGTCCACCATCAAATCCTTAGATCTTCAAGAAATTTCTTCAAGAATTCAAAGGAGGCTTTTGCAAGATTCCTTCCAAAAGGAAATCCTACACCCCTAGACTTAAATATATCGATTTATTATGAAAATATGAGTATGAATTAAGTATTGAAACTCTTGTATGTTGATTGGAAGCCATAAGTTTCCAATTTAAATACATAATTATCGTAGAGAATGAGAGGTGATTATTTGATGAAATTTAATTGGTTGGGTGTGGATGTATGGTCATATATGTGATGTTGGAAGTTATAAATTATTTAAAAATAAAGGTGGGATAAGTTGTTGGAAAATGGTGATAGTGGGATGAATTAATTCTATGGTTATGAGATTTAAAGATTTATGCCTACTAGGTGCTTGATAAAATGCCTAAATGACTTAAAGTATAGAAATCTTGCTAATATTGGTGCAATTGTGTTGCATTGTTGTAGATTGAAATTCGGTTAGTGGCGCAGACCATCGTAGTATTATTAAGGGGTGAATTTCATATTTTAGCCGTCCGGAGGTGGATTCACTTGCGAAGATCATTTAAAGTATCAGATTAGCTTCACCAAGTAAGTATCTTGCCTAACCTTGTGTGGGGGAAATACCTCTTAGAATTTGAGTCTTCTATGTTGATTGTAGTCCGTGTACGCGAGGTGACGAGTGCGTGCTCGGACTTATTTTGTGTAAAATTGGACTTTTAGGGATCTTAGGTTCTTATATTCACTGAGTATGAACTTGTTATTGATATTACTGAGTTCCTAATTACTAGTTCCATCTCTATCTGCTTAAATTAGACTTACTTGCTTTTGGATTCACACATATTTCCTATTTGACTCCTAATTTACTTATCTGAAGATTTTATCCTTTTTACTGCCATGCTATATATTCATAACTGCTTATCTCTATTTGTAATTATCATCATCTCATCCTATAACTGTTTGGTCTTAATTGAGGTTATGGTTATTTTTCCGTTGCTTGTCCTTAAATGAAATTGTTGAATATCCTCGTAACTGCCCGACCTTAAAGGAAGCTTAGATATCATATACCTCAGTTTACTTGCCCGTACATAGAGTTATCGGAGTCGTGTTAGTTTCTTGTTGTTGAACCGTGCAATTAGGTACGACTGTTGCATGCTATTTTTCCTTCCTTGTTAAGCCGCTCTAATCATGCCTAGCATTCCTTATTGTGTTTATTCCTTGTGAACTAGCCTTCCCTTTCTTGTGATCAAAGGTTCTTGAGTTGATGTATTTTACCGTTTCTTGTACTATTTTTATTGTTTTTGTTGTACTTGTTGTAGTGATACACGAGGTTTCTGCCGTGGGGTTGTGGTTATTGTGATGCACGAGGTTTCTGCAGTGCGGTTGTTGATATAGGAATTTGCACGAGGTTTCTGTCGTGCCGTGTTTTCTATTGATATTGCACATGCGGCGTGACAATGCGGGATATGTATTGAGGGTTGCGCATGTGGCGAGACAAGGTGAGAACATTGTTGTGTGCGTGTGACGAGACAAAGCGAGCATTCACTTTACTATTGCACACGTGGCGAGACAAGGTGGGTCGTATCAGGGATTGTTTGTGATACTTGTGTTGGCATGGGGGAATTCTTTGTTGTTGATATTGTGTAATGGTACACTTACTGTGAGTTTATTTGTGTGGAAATTGTGAGAAAACAATGTACATGTTGCCCTTTTTCTTTCCTTATGCTTATTGGTTGTTGAATCATGTTAGGACACCTGCACAAGCATACAACAGCTAAGCACTATTATCTGGTTAAGGGTTCCTTGTTGTTGTCGAGTATATATACTATTGTTGTACTTACCATATATGTGGTAATAACCCCAATTGGCACGTGAGTCATCCGTGTAGTTATTACCTAAAATGAGGGCACAAGATGCCGATGTTAGGGTTCAAATGCTGGGACCCATGAAGGGTGATTTATCCGAGGTTCAGTACCTCGTGGAGATGACTAAGAACTTGATGTAAAAGTAGTTGAAATTATTGAGTCATTACTTGTCCTTGTTGTATATTTACATTCCGGATTTAGTTGTGTTCTATTTACTCTTTCGTGTTATCTTTACAATTTTCCGCTATTACTGGTTATTCCTTTACTTATTGAATTTACTGTATTGGTAGCCATATTGTGAATCCCTTATGTAAATATCATAATCCGTTGTCCTATATTTATACTTGTTCAGCTCTTAGACCAGTGAGTGTCTTGACTAGTCTTCATCACTTCATTGAGGTTAGTTTTGATATTTACTGGGCACTGGTGTGGTGTGCTCATACTACACTTCTACACATTTTTTTGCAGATTCCAGGTTTTGTGTAGCTAGTCGATCGATAGTTAGCAGCGCAGTTGCTGTTTTGGAGACTCATGGTAAAACCACTACAGCGTTCGCGGGTTTCGGAGCCACCGTCTTAGTTTTGTTTATACACTGTTGTACTTATTTTTGAACAGTGGTATTTAGGATTTATAGTGTAAACTTCTATAAAGCTTATGACTTATACTTACCGGGTTTTGGGAAGATGTGTAATGTATAGAGATTCATTTCAGAAAGCATTCAAATGTTTTGATATTATAATTGATATTCATTAATGTTAGGCTTACCTAGTCCTTAAGACTAGGTGCCGTCACGATACCCAGCGGAGGAAAAATTGGGTCGTGACGAGTTGGTATCAATGCTCTAGGTTCATAGGTGCTACGAGTCATAAGCGAGTTTAGTAGTTCTTGTGGATCGGTACGGAGACGTACGTACTTATCTTAGAGAGGTACATAACTATTAGAATAACTTCATTTCCTTCATTCCTATGGTGTGGGTTCATTGATCTTGAAGTTTGAAATCTATCATTCCATTCTCTCACAGATGGTGAAGACACATGCTTCGGTCCCTGATGACATTACCTCCGGAGCAGATGTCGCTAGGGGCAGAGGTAGAGGCCGATGAGGAGCACATGTCGCAGCGAGGGCACCTACCAGCGCAGTAGTTGCGGAGCCGCCAGTGGTTCCAGTTGGGGGGCAGGTACCGGAGGCACCTTCTGTACCCCTGGACTCCAGGAGACATTAGCACATTTCCTGAGCATGTTTGGTACATTGGCTCAGACGGGGTTGATTCTGGGTGCACCAACTACCTCACAGACCGGAATAGGAGTTCATACTCCTGCCGCCTACACTCTAGAGCAGCGAGATCATGTTGTCAGGTTCCAGGTGTCATGGCAGCACATCCTATGGTCCGAGTTCAGCCCCTAGTTAGGGCAGCAGCATCTGAGGAAGAACAACTTAAACTTGAGAGGTACAAAAAGTACCACCCTCCTACCTTCAGTGGATTGGCGACAGATGATGCCTAGGGTTTCCTGGAGGAGTGTCACCACATTCTTCATACTATGGGTATTGTGGAGACGAGAGGGGTTACTTTTATTACATTTTAGCTCAGGGGAGCAGCTTATCAATGGTGGAGGGCATATGAGTTGGGTAGCCCGACCAAGTCAACTTCACTTACATGGGGTCAGTTTTCAAATATGTTCATGAGAGAGTTTGTACCTCAGTCCCTCCGAGATGCACGGCGTGCAGAGTTTGAGCAGCTGCGCCAGGGCACTATGTCAGTATCATATGCCATCAGATTCAGTGATTTGTCCAGACATGCACCTACCTTGGTCGCTACAATTAGAGAGCAGGTCTATAGATTTATTGAAGGGCTCAGGCATGATATTCGGTTCAGCATGGCTCGGGAGTTAGAGTCGCATGTTTCATTTTAGCAGGTGGTAGGGATTGCTCGCATAGTTGAGGGCATGTGGGATCGTGAGAGAGAGGACAGGTGGGACTATGAGAGGTGACAGGCGGGGCTATGAAAGGGAGGACATGCGAGGCTAGGAGAGAGAGGGCAGAGAGGCGAGGAGGCCTCGTAGGCCGGAGAGATCTGTTGGTTCGTATTTTGGAGGCAGGGAACGACATGGTAGAGGTTTTGTGGGCCAGCCAGTTCAGTTTTCACTTCCGACTTTGCACAGTGTTCCAAGTGCTCATGGGTCTCAGAGTACTCATAATGCACAACTTCCACAACCACGTCAGCAGAGACGTAGTTTTGAGTATGGAGATATTAGCCACATGGTGAGAGATTGTTCCAAGCTCCGTGCAGATGTGTCACAGCGGGGTATTCAGGCGAGTAAGGGGCACCCAAGAGGGGGAGGTCCGGCCCATTGATGTGTTTCATATAGTAGGTTGGAGGCCGTTGTGCCAGATTTTATCATACATGTATGTTTTGATCTGTTACAGAGGGGCACCATTTGTATTTCATATATATTTCTACTTGTCAGGACGAATTTTCTTATTTGTTACTTCATTTATGGGTGAGTTTCATGATGTGCCCTCTATTTACGTGTTTGTCCCTGTTGGGAAATTTGATGGTACTAGCCCATGTCTATCATTTTTTTTTGGAACACTATTGAGGGCTATAAGTCCAAAAGTGACTTTCTATCACTCACTACAGTGAGTTTTGATGTGAGTTCGGAATAATTGATTTCAATTTTATGAATTATATTCCCTACTGGTATCGGGGTTCATTATGTGTTGTGAATTTTTTTAATCGGAATTTGTGAAAAGAAATGGAAAGATTTCGATTGGCACGATGTGCATATTACTTGTGATTCAAGGTTGAGGACGAGATCCTCACATTTTTATATTATGGGAAATATTTAAACCGGTCTACAAGCTGCGGTAGAGGTTATATAAGGACGAGGTCCTAGTGGTGGAAAAAAAAACTTAAGTGTTTAAATTCTTCCTTTGTGAAATTTAAATTTGTACTATAGTATTAATATGGAGTCATGCATGTAGGCTTATTTTGATGATTCTTTTATGTGTTATTGTACATATTTTTCCAATCGTGTTTTAACTATTGAGTTTTAGCCTACGAGATGAGTGCCTAGGTCGCATTAAATATGACTTGTTAATTCGGGAAAATAATTATGAGGTCTTCATGCCTCGCGTCTCGTTGTTAATTAAGTGGAGGATTGAAACGAGATTTTGTTAACATGAGGTTAACTGATAATGTTGTAATCGATTATGAACAACTATCAAGACCAGAGATGTGGTTGTGGCAGACATATTATGTGTTTCATGTCCGGATATCATTATGATAATGCAGTGCTTGTAATCCTGAGATTAATTTTATTCATATATACATTGTGGTGCTTTGTTGGGTTGTAAATGTGTTTCTAGGAGTTGTTTTGGTGTTACTCTGGCAGGTGGATAGGCCCAATTACAAGGGAGACTCTGCCGAATTTTCTGAAAAAATTGCGAGTTAGTAAAATTGGGAGATTGAGATGCGCGGAAGAAGAGATAAGTTAAGTTATGTGTTTGGGGGGCGGACTCTACTTCTTATTCGAGAACGAATGATCCTAAGTGGGGGAGATTGTAACACCCCGAAAAAATTTGAAGTACTTAGGCACTATTAAGAAAGTCGATGTATGCTAATAAAATCATTTTGTTGCAGACGGGGACTGTTAATATGATCTATATCAATTGGATATGATAATAAGTGTACAAGGCATATTATAAGTGATCTGGGATCTACGGAGAGTCCTAAGTCTAAGTAAAGTTAGAAAATTTCATGATAGACTAAAGTTCCAAATGAGTACGCACAAGAATAAACTCTGGACAATCATATCTACATATATATAAGGATTTATGTGATGCACAACCAATTAAAAAGATCATCGAGTCTAGTATGTAACGCTTCAAACCGTTTGTCATTTGGACACTCCTACAAGACGTTATGGCCAAATTACCAAAAGCTGGCAAAGTTCTACACTACCGCCCCGCCCCATGCGCCGCAGCTGTGCAAATTTCCTTAACACTTCAAAATTTCATTTTTAGACACATATTTCACTACCACGGCGCCCCATGCGTCGTGGCAGTACAAATCTTGTTTTTTTTGTGGAACTCGACCCTATTATGATATAAGACCTTCGGGGGTTATTTTCCCACTTTATTTTGGGCGGATTTTGGAGATCTTCTCCACTCTCTCAAGTCCTCCAACTCCTCACATCTTCAAGGTGAGTAATCCCTACTAATTTGGTGTTTCATTCCATCAATTCAACCCTAAAACTAACTCAATCCACCATCAAATCCTTCGATCTTCAAGAAATTTCTTCAAGAATTCAAATGAGAGTTTTGCAAGATTCCTTCTATAAGGTAATCCTACACCCTTAGACTTAAATATATCGATTTATTATGGGAATATTAGTATGGATTAAGTATTGTAACTCTTGATATGGTGATTGGAAGCCATAAGTTACCAATTCAAATACATAATTATCGTAGAGATTGAGAGGTGATTATTTGATGAAACTTTGTTGGTTGGGTGTGGATGGATGATCATACATGTGATGTAAGAAGTTATAAATTATTTTAAAATGAAGGTAGGATAAATTGTTGGAAAATGGTGGTAGTGGGATGAACTAATTCTATGGTTATGGGATTTAAAGATTTATGTCTACTAGGTGTTTGATAAAATGCATAAATGACTTAAATTATAGAAATCTTGCTAATATTGGTGCAATTGTGTTGCATTGTTGTAGATTGAAATTTGGTTAGTGTGGCGGACCATCGTAGTATGATTAAGGGGCGAATTTCAGATTTTAGCCCTCTAGAGGTGGTTGCGAAGTTCGTTTAAAGTATCAAATTAGCTTCATCAAATAAGTACCTTGTCTAACCTTGTGGGGGGGGGGGGGGGGGGAACCCCCNTACCCTTAGGATTTGAGTATTCTATGTTGATTGTAGTCCGTGTACGCGAGGTGACGAGTGCGTGCTCGGACTTATTTGTGGAAAATTGGCCTTTTAGGGATCTTAGGTCCTTATATTCAGTGAGTATGAACTTGTTATTGATATGATTGAGTTCCTAATTACTAGTTCCATCTCTATCTGCTTAAATTAGACTTACTTGCTTTTGGATTCACTCTTATTACCTATTTGACTCCTAATTGACTTATCTTAAGATTTTATCCCTTTTACTATCATGCTATGTATTCATAACTGCTTATCTTTATTCGTAATTATCATCATGTCATCCTATAATTGTTTGGTCTTATTTCCCGCTTCTTGTCCTTAAATGAAATTGTTGAATATCCTCGTAACGGCCCGACCTTAAAGGAAGTTTAGATATCCTATACCTCATTTGACTTTCCCGTACATAGAGTTATCAGAATTGTTTTAGTTTCTTGTTGTTGAACCGTGCATTTAGGTACGATTATTACATGTTATTTTTCCTTCCTTGCTGAGGCGTTCTTATTATGCCTAGCATTCCTTATTATTTTTATTCCTTGTGAACTAGCCTTGCCTTTCTTGTGATCGAAGGTTCTTGAATTGATGTATTTAACGTTTCTTGTACTATTATCATTGTTATTGTTGTACTTGTTTTGATGGTGCACGAGGTTTTTGTCGTGCGGTTGTTGATATGAGAATTTGCACGAGGTTTATGCCGTGATGTGTTTTCTATTGATATTTCACATGCGGCGTGACAAGGCGGGATATCTATTGAGGGTTGCGCATGTGGCGAGACAAGGTGGGAACATTGTTGTGCGCGTGTGGCGGGACAAGGCGGACATTCACTTTACTATTGCACACGTGGCGAGACAAGGTGGGCTGTGTCAGGGATGTTTGTGATACTTGTGTTGGCCTGGGGGAATTCTTTGTTGTTGATATTGTGTAATGGTACACTTACTCTGTGAGTTTATTCATGTGGAAATTATGAGAAAATAATGTATGTGTTTCCCCTTTTCTTTCCTTATGCTTATTGGTTGTTGAATCATGTTAGGACATCTGCACAAGCATACACACCGTTAAGCGCTATTATCGGATTAAGGGTTCCTTGTTGTTGTCGAGTATAGATACTCTTGTTGTACTTACCATATATGTGGGAATGACCCCAATTGGCACGTGAGTCATCCGTATAGTTATTACCTGAAAATGAGGGCATAAGATGTCGATGTTAGGGTTCAGATACTGGGACTCGTGAGTGGTGATTTGTCTGAGGTTCGGTAACTCGTGGAGATGACTAAGAACTTGATGTAAAAGTAGTTGAAATTGTTGAGTCATTACTTGTCCTTGTTGTATATTTACATTCCGGATTTAGTTGTGTTCCATTTACTCTCTCGTGTTATCTTTTCTGTTTTTCCGTTGTTACTTGTTATTCCTTTCCTTATTGAATTTACTGTATTGTTAGCCATCTTGTGGAGCCCTTATGTAAATATCATAATCCGTTGTCCTATATTTATACTTGTTCATCTCTTAAACCAATGGGTGTCTTGACTAGTTCTCATCACTACTTCACCGAGGTTAGTCTTGATACTTACTGGGCACCGTTGTGGTGTGCTCATACTACACTTTGGCACATTTTTGTGCAGATTCCAGGTTTTGCGTAGCCAGCTGATCGATAGTTAGCAGCGCGGTTGCTGTTGTGGAGCCTCAAGGTAAAACCGTTACAGCGTTCGCGGGTTTCAGAATCACCGTCTTATTTTTGTTCATACATTGTTGTACTTATTTTTGAACAGTGGTATTTAGGAGTTATAGTGTAAACTTCTGTAAAGCTTATGACTTGTACTTACCGGATTTTGGGAAGATGTGTAATGTATAGAGATTCATTTCAGAAAGCATTCAAATGTTTTGATATTTTTAATATTAGGCTTACCTTGTCCTTAAGATTAGGTGCCGTCACGATACCCAACGGTGGGAAAATTGGGTCGTGACAAATTTTTCCTTGAGATAATTTCTTTTTTTAGTTTGAACTAATTCTAAGAATTTTTATGTGAGTTCTCAGTTATAGAACCGAGTATCCAAATTCTATTTTTGAGTTCTCGCTTGCAGAATTACGAACTCTAGGACATTGTCCTTAAGTTTATCTTAACGAATACTAAAAATTAATAAAAGATTGTCCTTCCGCCCAATTGTCCTCTAAAGTAAATTTCAGTGAATACCAAGATCAATGACAAGCAAAACAACTTTCATCATCTGAATTTGTATCCCATATTAGTTGTCTCCAACAAATGATCTTTTATAATCAGGTTATGAATAATTATAAAGCAAATTTCCTTCATTTGTTTTTAGTCTAATTGCAAAAGGTCACGATCTATATAATATAATAAATTTAATTTTCACTGTCTACATCAATAAAGTAAAAATGAGGCGTTCTTGCTAAAAGAAGCAATATTATGGGCTACATTAAGGTGCGATGCAACGGAGAAAAACAGTAACGGGCTTTTTTTTTAACGTTTAGTCCCTACCAGAAATTATTTATATTCGGTCGTCCAAAAAGTGTATAAATTTGTATATAACATACGGAATATATATATATATATATATATATATATATATATATATATATATTCTTTTGGCCATTATTTTGAGACCGACTATATAATGTCCTTATAAAAAATGGCAAAGGTGTATGGATCAAAATCTGGCTAAGAAAATTCGGCATGAAGAGGTGATCAAGTGTGAGAACTGCGACTCATCATGGGCGACTAGGCCGAGGTCGACAAGGGCTTGACAATATGGAGCCTCCGAGCAAGCCATTAAGGCCGAGGTCGAGCGGCAGGGAAAGGAATAACGGCTAGTATAGATTTGGAACTTTCAAAGGGAATATTCTATAATATTCCCTCTGTTATACTTTTTAGGGTTTTTGGGAACATCCCATATAAATAGTCGATGGAAGAGGAAAAAGGATGTAACATTCATTTTGATAAGAACAATTGTGAAAAGTTGACTCCAGAGAGACAATACAAAATATTTCCTTTCCACAATGATTCGATTTGTTGTTTGTTCTACCTTTTCTCGCATCGGATCCGAGAAAGCATCTTATATTCCCATATCCATTTGTCTTACATTGTTGTCAGAGAGAAGAATCATCCACCTCATTCAATATTTGGGTGAATCAATCTCTCTATTTACGTTTATTTCCATTTAATATATTTATTGCTCATCATTGTCTTTCCGTTCATTTTTTATAGAATCATTTAATATCGTTTGTATTAAATTGGTTCAAACGTTATTTGGTATTATTTATACAAGAACACGTTAGATCTAGAACTTATTATATTTAACTAAAATTTACCCATCACCTTTTTATTATAATTAGTTTAACAAAAGATTTCGTACTTTTTGGTCAAACGATTTAGCGCCGTCAGTGGGGAATTTTTTAGTCAAAGTCATAGTTTTTCTAGATCTAAAAAAAACAGCAAAACGCAGAAATTTCTTTTTCCTACTTGCACAGTCTAACATGGCAGGGAATAGAGAAGAAAGATAGAAGGCAGTGGCAGGCCTTACTGCTAATCTCCTAAACACCGTCAATGAGGTTAATGGAGAAGACGAGGAGAACGTGACACCAAGAGATTCCCCTAAGCGAAGTGGTTCACCCCTTCCTCATGGCAGCGTTACCGCCTCCCATGGAAAAGGAGCTTCTACATCGGAAGAAGCACCACCAGCAGTGAAAAAGCTACTAGAAGCATGGGTAACGAGTACGCTAACCAATATACTCCACAAACCTTCCCAAAAGGCGAGCAAGGAGGATGCACGAGTCGACATCACAACAACAACCAATGAGCAACACGTCCCCCCTCTTTCAATAGGTATCACTCACACTGTTAATGATGCAGGTAACAACACCCTCACTACTATTCTAAGAAAAATAGAGGAGATGGAGAACGAGAACAAAGCACTCCGCGACCAATTGAGGGAGCACCAAGAAAGGGTAGACAAGATACCAGGCCCCCCAAAGATTCTACCAAAATGGGACGCCAGCTGGTTTATAGAACAATCGTATAACGACGGGGTTGCAGCACATGCTATACCTAAAACATTCAAGATGCCGCCATACTTAAAAATATATGACGGCACAATGGACCCTGAGGATCACATCATCCACTACGTCACTGTAGTGAAAGGCAACGACCTCGCTAAAGAGAAAGTATCATCCTTATTGCTGAAAAAGTTTGGTGAAACCCTAACCGGGGGAGCATTGACGTGGTACTCACAACTACCATCACGATCCATAAAAACATTTGAGGAGATAGCCGACAAGTTTGTCACCGCCCATGCCGGGGCCAAGAAAGTAGAGGCGAGGGTGAATGATATATTCGCCATTCAACAGTCATCTAGCGAAGGGATCAGAGACTTCATCGTCGGGGTCAACCGAGTTAGAATGACTCTCCCAAATGTATCATATAAAATGGCAATAGCAGCTTTCCAAAACAAGATGAACAGGAGCGGTTCGAGGGCGACCAGAAAACTGTTGAGCAGGCTCATGAAGTACACCACCACCACCACCATTTGGGGAAAAATACACAACGACTATTATGCCGAGGTGAGAGCGGACGAGGACAACCTCAACGGACCAACCCATCGGTTGACGTCGGTCCAGATGGAGTCAAGAAAATGTCACAGAAACGATAACATAAGGGATCATGTAGGTCCGCATCTCAACCGCGAAAGACACCAGTCATACGTCAAAACTGTCGTCATACCATCCCCTGCCATGGCGACGGTCCGTCCAGGCAGCAGACAGGGACTTACCGAAATGGAAGAGGTATGCCTCCACTACTATCTGCTCACAATTTTTGTGTTTCTCCTTCAGAGATAGTCTACACCCTAGAGAAGCTCGCCCAAAGTTGAAATGGCCACAAAAGATGAAGTCCGACCCAAACACCAGAAAGTGGAACGCTCGCTGTGAATTCCATCAGGAACGAGGTCATATGACCAAGGACTGCATCGCCTTGAGGCAAGAGGTAGTGAACATGCTCCACAAAGGGCATTTGAGAGAGCTGATGAGCGACTAAGGAAGATAAAACTTTGCTCGAGGGCGAGAACAGCATCAAGGCCCACCGAAGCCGCCTTTCCCCAGCTCGCACCATCCAGATAATCATCGGTGGAAGAAATGGCGCAACTACCAACAACGTAAAGTTCACAACCACCCACAAGTTAAAGCAGTCGACCCATGAACGGTATGACGACCTCGAAGAAAGTATCATCTTCGACGAGTAGGATACCCACAGTTTGACCTCGCCTCACTGTGATGCTCTTGTTATTACTTTGCGCATGTCAGATATTGATGTAAAATGGATTATGGTAGATGATGGAAGCGGAGCGTGCATTATACCACCCTCGAGTTCTCACACAATTGAGGCTCAAAGATAAGATAGTGTCACACTGCATCACACTAATAGGTTTTAACGATGCAGTTGAGCGGACCTCCAAAGAAATCATACTACCCGTTCTAGCCGACGGTATCACCCTGGAAACAACATTACACATTATGGATCAAGACATGGCGTACAACGCCATCATAGGACGACCTTGGATACACGCCATGAGGGTCATCCCATCCAGCTTATATCAGGTCGTCAAGTTTCCCACCCCGTGGGGAGAATTCAGCATTCACGGCGAGCAGCGCACGACCTAAGAATGCTATCGCATCGCCCAAGACTGCACGCACACTCAACAGTTGAAAGGGCAAAGGCGCAAAATCATACCAAGTAGCGAGGTCGAGGTTGGACGCTGATGAAGGGAAAGATGTCATAAAGGACCCCAAAGTCGTGGAGGCTACGAGATCAATTGTGGAAGACCTCGACGCCGTTCATATCGATAAAAGAGACCATAACAAAAAAGCTTATATCGGCCACAAACTCTAAGAAGCAGGTAAATTCCATCAATTTTTAACTAACAATGCAGACTTGTTTGTCTTTTCTCATGCAGATTATCCGGGCATCCCGAAGGAAATAGCAACACACAAATTGAACGTCGACCTACTCTACCCCTCCCCCCCCCCCCCCCCCCCCCCCCCCCCCCCCCCCCCTCCCCCCCTACATGTGCGTGT